>JAGMVL010002232.1:0-86577 GCA_019202695.1 Populus x sibirica
GAAAACAGCGTCGGAAACTCCTGTGAAAATTTTAGAGTGATCCAACGGTCGGATCAAAAGTTATGGCCCTTTCGACCGGTACTGCGGTCGGGAGCGGCGAGACCTCGGGACAGGAGAGATTCCACTTCTACTCCAAGGAAAACGGCGTCGGAAACTCCTGTGAAAATTTTAGAGTGATCCAACGGTCGGATCAAAAGTTATGGCCCTTTCGAACCGGTACTCGGTCGGGAGCGACGAGACCTCCGGGACACCGAGGAGAGATTCCACTTCTACTCCAAGGAAAACGGCGTCGGAAACTCCTGTGAAAATTTTAGAGTGATCCAACGGTCGGATCAAAAGTTATGGCCCTTTCGAGCCGGTACTGCGGTCGGGGCGGCGAGACCTCGGGACAGGAGAGATTCCACTTCTACTCCAAGGAAAACGGCGTCGGAAACTCTGTGAAAATTTTAGAGTGATCCAACGGTCGGATCAAAAGTTATGGCCCTTTCGAGCCGGTACTGCGGTCGGGGAGCGGGACGAGACCTCGGGACACGGTACAGGAGAGATTCCACTTCTACTCCAAGGAAAACGGCGTCCAGGAAACTCCTGTGAAAATTTTAGAGTGATCCAACGGTCGGAAAAAGGTTGGGGGGGGGGGGAGCGACGAGACCTCGGGACAGGAGAGATTCCACTTCTACTCCAAGGAAAACGGCGTCGGAAACTCTGTGAAAATTTTAGAGTGATCCAACGGTCGGATCAAAAGTTATGGCCCTTTCGAGCCGGTACTGCGGTCGGGAGCGACGAGACCTCCGGGACAGGAGATTCCACTTCTACTCCAAGGAAAACGGCGTCCAGGAAACTCTGTGAAAATTTTAGAGTGATCCAACGGTCGGATCAAAAGTTATGGCCCTTTCGAGCCGGTACTGCGGTCGGGGGCGACGAGACCTCGGGACACAGGAGAGATTCCACTTCTACTCCAAGGAAAACGGCGTCGGAAACTCCTGTGAAAATTTTAGAGTGATCCAACGGTCGGATCAAAAGTTATGGCCCTTTCGAGCCGGTACTGCGGTCGGGAGCGACGAGACCTCCGGGACAGGAGAGATTCCACTTCTACTCCAAGGAAAACGGCGTCCGGAAACTCTGTGAAAATTTTAGAGTGATCCAACGGTCGGATCAAAAGTTATGGCCCTTTCGAGCCGGTACTGCGGTCGGGAGCGCGAGACCTCCGGGACACCGAGGAGAGATTCCACTTCTACTCCAAGGAAAACGGCGTCAGGAAACTCTGTGAAAATTTTAGAGTGATCCAACGGTCGGATCAAAAGTTATGGCCCTTTCGAGCCGGTACTGCGGTCGGGGGCGGCGAGACCTCCGGGACACCGAGGAGAGATTCCACTTCTACTCCAAGGAAAACGGCGTCAGGAAACTCTGTGAAAATTTTAGAGTGATCCAACGGTCGGATCAAAAGTTATGGCCCTTTCGACCGGTACTACGGTCGGGAGCGACGAGACCTCCGGGACAGGAGAGATTCCACTTCTACTCCAAGGAAAACGGCGTCCGGAAACTCCTGTGAAAATTTTAGAGTGATCCAACGGTCGGATCAAAAGTTATGGCCCTTTCGAGCCGGTACTCGGTCGGGAGCGACGAGACCTCCGGGACACCGAGGAGAGATTCCACTTCTACTCCAAGGAAAACGGCGTCGGAAACTCTGTGAAAATTTTAGAGTGATCCAACGGTCGGATCAAAAGTTATGGCCCTTTCGAGCCGGTACTCGGTGCGGGAGCGACGAGACCTCGGGACACAGAGGAGAGATTCCACTTCTACTCCAAGGAAAACGGCGTCCAGGAAACTCTGTGAAAATTTTAGAGTGATCCAACGGTCGGATCAAAAGTTATGGCCCTTTCGAACCGGTACTCGGTCGGGAGCGGCGAGACCTCCGGGACAGAGGAGAGATTCCACTTCTACTCCAAGGAAAACGGCGTCAGGAAACTCTGTGAAAATTTTAGAGTGATCCAACGGTCGGATCAAAAGTTATGGCCCTTTCGAGCCGGTACTGCGGTCGGGAGCGACGAGACCTCCGGGACACCGAGGAGAGATTCCACTTCTACTCCAAGGAAAACGGCGTCCGGAAACTCTGTGAAAATTTTAGAGTGATCCAGCGGTCGGATCAAAAGTTATGGCCCTTTCGGAGCCGGTACTGCGGTGGGAGCGACGAGACCTCGGGACACCGAGGAGAGATTCCACTTCTACTCCAAGGAAAACGGCGTCGGAAACTCTGTGAAAATTTTAGAGTGATCCAACGGTCGGATCAAAAGTTATGGCCCTTTCGACCGGTACTGCGGTCGGGAGCGACGAGACCTCCGGGACACCAGGGAGATTCCACTTCTACTCCAAGGAAAGCGGCGTCGGAAACTCTGTGAAAATTTTAGAGTGATCCAACGGTCGGATCAAAAGTTATGGCCCTTTCGAGCCGGTACTGCGGTCGGGAGCGACGAGACCTCCGGGACACCGAGGAGAGATTCCACTTCTACTCCACGGAAAACTGCGTCCGGAAACTCCTGTGAAAATTTTAGAGTGATCCAACGGTCGGATCAAAAGTTATGGCCCTTTCGAACCGGTACTCGTGTGGGGCGACGAGACCTCCGGGACACCGAGGAGAGATTCCACTTCTACTCCAAGGAAAACAGCGTTCGGAAACTCCTGTGAAAATTTTAGAGTGATCCAACGGTCGGATCAAAAGTTATGGCCCTTTCGAACCGGTACTCGGTCGGGAGCGACGAGACCTCCGGGACACGAGGAGAGATTCCACTTCTACTCCAAGGAAAACGGCGTCCAGGAAACTCTGTGAAAATTTTAGAGTGATCCAACGGTCGGATCAAAAGTTATGGCCCTTTCGAACCGGTACTCTGGTCGGGAGCGACGAGACCTCCGGGACACCGAGGAGAGATTCCACTTCTACTCCAAGGAAAACAGCGTCGGAAACTCCGTGAAAATTTTAGAGTGATCCAACGGTCGGATCAAAAGTTATGGCCCTTTCGAACCGGTACTGCGGTCGGGAGCGACGAGACCTCCGGGACAGGAGAGATTCCACTTCTACTCCAAGGAAAACGGCGTCGGAAACTCTGTGAAAATTTTAGAGTGATCCAACGGTCGGATCAAAAGTTATGGCCCTTTCGAACCGGTACTGCGGTGGGAGCGACGAGACCTCCGGGACACCGAGGAGAGATTCCACTTCTACTCCAAGGAAAACGGCGTCCAGGAAACTCTGTGAAAATTTTAGAGTGATCCAACGGTCGGATCAAAAGTTATGGCCCTTTCGAACCGGTACTCTGGTCGGGAGCGACGAGACCTCCGGGACACCGAGGAGAGATTCCACTTCTACTCCAAGGAAAACGGCGTCCGGAAACTCCTGTGAAAATTTTAGAGTGATCCAACGGTCGGATCAAAAGTTATGGCCCTTTCGAACCGGTACTCGGTGGGAGCGACGAGACCTCCGGGACACCGAGGAGAGATTCCACTTCTACTCCAAGGAAAACGGCGTCGGAAACTCTGTGAAAATTTTAGAGTGATCCAACGGTCGGATCAAAAGTTATGGCCCTTTCGAGCCGGTACTCTGGTCGGGAGCGCGAGACCTCCGGGACACCGAGGAGAGATTCCACTTCTACTCCAAGGAAAACGGCGTCCGGAAACTCTGTGAAAATTTTAGAGTGATCCAACGGTCGGATCAAAAGTTATGGCCCTTTCGAGCCGGTACTCGGTCGGGAGCGACGAGACCTCCGGGACACCGAGGAGAGATTCCACTTCTACTCCAAGGAAAACGGCGTCGGAAACTCTGTGAAAATTTTAGAGTGATCCAACGGTCGGATCAAAAGTTATGGCCCTTTCGAGCCGGTACTGCGGTCGGGAGCGGCGAGACCTCCGGGACACAGGAGAGATTCCACTTCTACTCCAAGGAAAACGGCGTCAGGAAACTCCTGTGAAAATTTTAGAGTGATCCAACGGTCGGATCAAAAGTTATGGCCCTTTCGAGCCGGTACTCTGGTCGGGAGCGACGAGACCTCCGGGACAGGAGAGATTCCACTTCTACTCCAAGGAAAACGGCGTCCGGAAACTCTGTGAAAATTTTAGAGTGATCCAACGGTCGGATCAAAAGTTATGGCCCTTTCGAGCCGGTACTCGGTGGGAGCGACGAGACCTCGGGACACAGGAGAGATTCCACTTCTACTCCAAGGAAAACGGCGTCAGGAAACTCCTGTGAAAATTTTAGAGTGATCAACGGTCGGATCAAAAGTTATGGCCCTTTCGAGCCGGTACTCGGTGTCGGGAGCGACGAGACCTCCGGGACACAGGAGAGATTCCACTTCTACTCCAAGGAAAACGGCGTCCGGAAACTCTGTGAAAATTTTAGAGTGATCCAACGGTCGGATCAAAAGTTATGGCCCTTTCGAGCCGGTACTCGGTCGGGAGCGACGAGACCTCGGGACACCGAGGAGAGATTCCACTTCTACTCCAAGGAAAACCGCGTCCGGAAACTCCTGTGAAAATTTTAGAGTGATCCAACGGTCGGATCAAAAGTTATGGCCCTTTCGAACCGGTACTCTGGTCTAGAGCGACGAGACCTCCGCGACACCAAGGAGAGATTCCACTTCTCCTCCAAGGAAAACAGCGTCCGGAAACTCCTGTGAAAATTTTAGAGTGATCCAACGGTCGGATCAAAAGTTATGGCCCTTTCGAGCCGGTACTCTGGTGCGGGGCGACGAGACCTCCGGGACAGGAGAGATTCCACTTCTACTCCAAGGAAAACGGCGTCCGGAAACTCCTGTGAAAATTTTAGAGTGATCCAGCGGTCGGATCAAAAGTTATGGCCCTTTCGAACCGGTACTGTGGTCTGGAGTGACGAGACCTCCGGGACACCGAGGAGAGATTCCACTTCTACTCCAAGGAAAACGGCGTCCGGAAACTCTGTGAAAATTTTAGAGTGATCCAACGGTCGGATCAAAAGTTATGGCCCTTTCGAGCCGGTACTCGGTCGGGAGCGGCGAGACCTCCGGGACAGGAGAGATTCCACTTCTACTCCAAGGAAAACGGCGTCCAGGAAACTCTGTGAAAATTTTAGAGTGATCCAACGGTCGGATCAAAAGTTATGGCCCTTTCGAGCCGGTACTCGGTCGGGGCGACGAGACCTCCGGGACAGGAGGAGATTCCACTTCTACTCCAAGGAAAACGGCGTCGGAAACTCTGTGAAAATTTTAGAGTGATCCAACGGTCGGATCAAAAGTTATGGCCCTTTCGAGCCGGTACTGCGGTGGGAGCGACGAGACCTCCGGGACAGGGAGATTCCACTTCTACTCCAAGGAAAACGGCGTCCCGGAAACTCTGTGAAAATTTTAGAGTGATCCAACGGTCGGATCAAAAGTTATGGCCCTTTCGAGCCGGTACTGCGGTCGGGAGGCGACGAGACCTCCGGGACACAGGAGAGATTCCACTTCTACTCCAAGGAAAACGGCGTCCAGGAAACTCCTGTGAAAATTTTAGAGTGATCCAACGGTCGGATCAAAAGTTATGGCCCTTTCGAGCCGGTACTGCGGTGGGGGGCGGCGAGACCTCCGGGACACGAGGAGAGATTCCACTTCTACTCCAAGGAAAACGGCGTCAGGAAACTCTGTGAAAATTTTAGAGTGATCCAACGGTCGGATCAAAAGTTATGGCCCTTTCGAGCCGGTACTGCGGTCGGGAGCGACGAGACCTCCGGGACACAGGGAGAGATTCCACTTCTACTCCAAGGAAAACGGCGTCAGGAAACTCCTGTGAAAATTTTAGAGTGATCCAACGGTCGGATCAAAAGTTATGGCCCTTTCGAGCCGGTACTCGGTCGGGAGCGACGAGACCTCCGGGACACCGAGGAGAGATTCCACTTCTACTCCAAGGAAAACGGCGTCCGGAAACTCTGTGAAAATTTTAGAGTGATCCAACGGTCGGATCAAAAGTTATGGCCCTTTCGAACCGGTACTGCGGTCGGGAGCGACGAGACCTCCGGGACAGGAGAGATTCCACTTCTACTCCAAGGAAAACGGCGTCCGGAAACTCTGTGAAAATTTTAGAGTGATCCAACGGTCGGATCAAAAGTTATGGCCCTTTCGAGCCGGTACTGCGGTGGGAGCGACGAGACCTCCGGGACACCGAGGAGAGATTCCACTTCTACTCCAAGGAAAACGGCGTCGGAAACTCCTGTGAAAATTTTAGAGTGATCCAACGGTCGGATCAAAAGTTATGGCCCTTTCGAGCCGGTACTGCGGTGGGAGCGACGAGACCTCGGGACAGGAGAGATTCCACTTCTACTCCAAGGAAAACGGCGTCCAGGAAACTCCTGTGAAAATTTTAGAGTGATCCAACGGTCGGATCAAAAGTTATGGCCCTTTCGAACCGGTACTGCGGTCGGGAGCGACGAGACCTCGGGACAGGAGAGATTCCACTTCTACTCCAAGGAAAACGGCGTCGGAAACTCTGTGAAAATTTTAGAGTGATCCAACGGTCGGATCAAAAGTTATGGCCCTTTCGAGCCGGTACTCGGTCGGGAGCGGCGAGACCTCGGGACACCGAGGAGAGATTCCACTTCTACTCCAAGGAAAACGGCGTCGGAAACTCTGTGAAAATTTTAGAGTGATCCAACGGTCGGATCAAAAGTTATGGCCCTTTCGAGCCGGTACTGCGGTGCGGGAGCGACGAGACCTCCGGGACAGGAGAGATTCCACTTCTACTCCAAGGAAAACAACGGCGTCCGGAAACTCTGTGAAAATTTTAGAGTGATCCAACGGTCGGATCAAAAGTTATGGCCCTTTCGAACCGGTACTCGGTCGGGAGCGACGAGACCTCCGGGACAGGAGAGATTCCACTTCTACTCCAAGGAAAACGGCGTCGGAAACTCCTGTGAAAATTTTAGAGTGATCCAACGGTCGGATCAAAAGTTATGGCCCTTTCGAGCCGGTACTGCGGTCGGGAGCGACGAGACCTCGGGACACGGAGAGATTCCACTTCTACTCCAAGGAAAACGGCGTCCGGAAACTCTGTGAAAATTTTAGAGTGATCCAACGGTCGGATCAAAAGTTATGGCCCTTTCGAGCCGGTACTCTGGTGGGGGAGCGACGAGACCTCCGGGACACCGAGGAGAGATTCCACTTCTACTCCAAGGAAAACGGCGTCAGGAAACTCTGTGAAAATTTTAGAGTGATCCAACGGTCGGATCAAAAGTTATGGCCCTTTCGAGCCGGTACTGCGGTCGGGAGCGACGAGACCTCGGGACGACGGGAGAGATTCCACTTCTACTCCAAGGAAAACGGCGTCCGGAAACTCCTGTGAAAATTTTAGAGTGATCCAACGGTCGGATCAAAAGTTATGGCCCTTTCGAGCCGGTACTCGGTCGGGAGCGGCGAGACCTCCGGGACACCGAGGAGAGATTCCACTTCTACTCCAAGGAAAACGGCGTCGGAAACTCCTGTGAAAATTTTAGAGTGATCCAACGGTCGGATCAAAAGTTATGGCCCTTTCGAGCCGGTACTCTGGTCGGGAGCGACGAGACCTCGGGACACCGAGGAGAGATTCCACTTCTACTCCAAGGAAAACGGCGTCCGGAAACTCTGTGAAAATTTTAGAGTGATCCAACGGTCGGATCAAAAGTTATGGCCCTTTCGAGCCGGTACTCGGTCGGGAGCGACGAGACCTCCGGGACACCGGGAGAGATTCCACTTCTACTCCAAGGAAAACGGCGTCCAGGAAACTCTGTGAAAATTTTAGAGTGATCCAACGGTCGGATCAAAAGTTATGGCCCTTTCGAACCGGTACTCGGTCGGGAGCGACGAGACCTCCGGGACACAGGAGAGATTCCACTTCTACTCCAAGGAAAACGGCGTCCGGAAACTCTGTGAAAATTTTAGAGTGATCCAACGGTCGGATCAAAAGTTATGGCCCTTTCGAGCCGGTACTCTGCGGTCGGGAGCGACGAGACCTCCGGGACACAGGGAGAGATTCCACTTCTACTCAAGGAAAACGGCGTCCGGAAACTCCTGTGAAAATTTTAGAGTGATCCAACGGTCGGATCAAAAGTTATGGCCCTTTCGAACCGGTACTCGGGTCGGGAGCGACGAGACCTCCGGGACATAGGAGAGATTCCACTTCTACTCCAAGGAAAACGGCGTCAGGAAACTCCTGTGAAAATTTTAGAGTGATCCAACGGTCGGATCAAAAGTTATGGCCCTTTCGAGCCGGTACTGCGGTCGGGAGCGACGAGACCTCCGGGACCGAGGAGAGATTCCACTTCTACTCCAAGGAAAACGGCGTCCGGAAACTCTGTGAAAATTTTAGAGTGATCCAACGGTCGGATCAAAAGTTATGGCCCTTTCGAACCGGTACTCTGGTCGGGAGCGGCGAGACCTCCGGGACACAGGAGAGATTCCACTTCTACTCCAAGGAAAACGGCGTCCGGAAACTCTGTGAAAATTTTAGAGTGATCCAACGGTCGGATCAAAAGTTATGGCCCTTTCGAGCCGGTACTCTGGTCGGGGCGACGAGACCTCCGGGACACCGAGGAGAGATTCCACTTCTACTCCAAGGAAAACGGCGTCAGGAAACTCCTGTGAAAATTTTAGAGTGATCCAACGGTCGGATCAAAAGTTATGGCCCTTCCGAACCGGTAGTCTGGTCGGGAGCGGCGAGACCTCCGGGACACCGAGGAGAGATTCCAATTCTACTCCAAGGAAAACAGCGTCGGAAACTCCTGTGAAAATTTTAGAGTGATCCAACGGTCGGATCAAAAGTTATGGCCCTTTCGACCGGTACTCGGTCGGGAGCGACGAGACCTCCGGGACACAGGAGAGATTCCACTTCTACTCCAAGGAAAACGGCGTCCAGGAAACTCTGTGAAAATTTTAGAGTGATCCAACGGTCGGATCAAAAGTTATGGCCCTTTCGAGCCGGTACTGCGGTCGGGAGCGACGAGACCTCCGGGACACCGAGGGAGATTCCACTTCTACTCCAAGGAAAACGGCGTCAGGAAACTCTGTGAAAATTTTAGAGTGATCCAACGGTCGGATCAAAAGTTATGGCCCTTTCGACCGGTACTCTGGTGGGAGCGACGAGACCTCCGGGACAGGAGAGATTCCACTTCTACTCCAAGGAAAACGGCGTCCGGAAACTCCTGTGAAAATTTTAGAGTGATCCAACGGTCGGATCAAAAGTTATGGCCCTTTCGAACCGGTACTGCGGTCGGGAGCGACGAGACCTCCGGGACACCGGGAGAGATTCCACTTCTACTCCAAGGAAAACGGCGTCAGGAAACTCTGTGAAAATTTTAGAGTGATCCAACGGTCGGATCAAAAGTTATGGCCCTTTCGAACCGGTACTGCGGTCGGGAGCGACGAGACCTCCGGGACACCGAGGAGAGATTCCACTTCTACTCCAAGGAAAACGGCGTCGGAAACTCTGTGAAAATTTTAGAGTGATCCAACGGTCGGATCAAAAGTTATGGCCCTTTCGAGCCGGTACTGCGGTCGGGGCGACGAGACCTCCGGGACAGGAGAGATTCCACTTCTACTCCAAGGAAAACGGCGTCAGGAAACTCTGTGAAAATTTTAGAGTGATCCAACGGTCGGATCAAAAGTTATGGCCCTTTCGAGCCGGTACTGCGGTGGGAGCGACGAGACCTCCGGGACACCGAGGAGAGATTCCACTTCTACTCCAAGGAAAACGGCGTCAGGAAACTCTGTGAAAATTTTAGAGTGATCCAACGGTCGGATCAAAAGTTATGGCCCTTTCGAACCGGTACTCCGGTGGGAGCGACGAGACCTCCGGGACACCGAGGAGAGATTCCACTTCTACTCCAAGGAAAACGGCGTCGGAAACTCTGTGAAAATTTTAGAGTGATCCAACGGTCGGATCAAAAGTTATGGCCCTTTCGAACCGGTACTCGGTCGGGAGCGACGAGACCTCCGGGACACCGAGGAGAGATTCCACTTCTACTCCAAGGAAAACGGCGTCAGGAAACTCTGTGAAAATTTTAGAGTGATCCAACGGTCGGATCAAAAGTTATGGCCCTTTCGACCGGTACTCGGTCGGGAGCGACGAGACCTCCGGGACAGGAGAGATTCCACTTCTACTCCAAGGAAAACGGCGTCCGGAAACTCTGTGAAAATTTTAGAGTGATCCAACGGTCGGATCAAAAGTTATGGCCCTTTCGAACCGGTATTCTGGTGGGAGCGACGAGACCTCGGGACACCGAGGAGAGATTCCACTTCTACTCCAAGGAAAACGGCGTCCGGAAACTCTGTGAAAATTTTAGAGTGATCCAACGGTCGGATCAAAAGTTATGGCCCTTTCGAACCGGTACTGCTGGTGGGAGCGACGAGACCTCCGGGACAGGAGAGATTCCACTTCTACTCCAAGGAAAACGGCGTCGGAAACTCTGTGAAAATTTTAGAGTGATCCAACGGTCGGATCAAAAGTTATGGCCCTTTCGAAGCCGGTACTCTAGTGGGGGAGCGACGAGACCTCCGGGACAGGAGAGATTCCACTTCTACTCCAAGGAAAACGGCGTCAGGAAACTCTGTGAAAATTTTAGAGTGATCCAACGGTCGGATCAAAAGTTATGGCCCTTTCGAACCGGTACTGCGGTCGGGAGCGACGAGACCTCCGGGACAGGGAGAGATTCCACTTCTACTCCAAGGAAAACGGCGTCCGGAAACTCTGTGAAAATTTTAGAGTGATCCAACGGTCGGATCAAAAGTTATGGCCCTTTCGAGCCGGTACTCTGGTGGGAGCGACGAGACCTCGGGACACCGAGGAGAGATTCCACTTCTACTCCAAGGAAAACGGCGTCAGGAAACTCCTGTGAAAATTTTAGAGTGATCCAACGGTCGGATCAAAAGTTATGGCCCTTTCGAACCGGTACTCTGGTCGGGAGCGACGAGACCTCGGGACACCGAGGAGAGATTCCACTTCTACTCCAAGGAAAACGGCGTCCGGAAACTCTGTGAAAATTTTAGAGTGATCCAACGGTCGGATCAAAAGTTATGGCCCTTTCGAACCGGTACTCTGGTCGGGAGCGACGAGACCTCCGGGACACCAGGAGAGATTCCACTTCTACTCCAAGGAAAACGGCGTCCGGAAACTCTGTGAAAATTTTAGAGTGATCCAACGGTCGGATCAAAAGTTATGGCCCTTTCGAACCGGTACTCGGTCGGGAGCGGCGAGACCTCGGGACACGAGGAGAGATTCCACTTCTACTCCAAGGAAAACGGCGTCGGAAACTCCTGTGAAAATTTTAGAGTGATCCAACGGTCGGATCAAAAGTTATGGCCCTTTCGAGCCGGTACTGCGGTCGGGAGCGACGAGACCTCCGGGACAGGAGAGATTCCACTTCTACTCCAAGGAAAACGGCGTCAGGAAACTCTGTGAAAATTTTAGAGTGATCCAACGGTCGGATCAAAAGTTATGGCCCTTTCGACCGGTACTGCGGTCGGGAGCGACGAGACCTCCGGGACAGGAGAGATTCCACTTCTACTCCAAGGAAAACGGCGTCCAGGAAACTCTGTGAAAATTTTAGAGTGATCCAACGGTCGGATCAAAAGTTATGGCCCTTTCGAACCGGTACTCTGGTCGGGAGCGACGAGACCTCGGGACACGAGGAGAGATTCCACTTCTACTCCAAGGAAAACTGCGTCCGGAAACTCCTGTGAAAATTTTAGAGTGATCCAACGGTCGGATCAAAAGTTATGGCCCTTTCGAAGCGGTACTCTGGTGGGAGCGACGAGACCTCCGGGACACCGAGGAGAGATTCCACTTCTACTCCAAGGAAAACGGCGTCCGGAAACTCTGTGAAAATTTTAGAGTGATCCAACGGTCGGATCAAAAGTTATGGCCCTTTCGAACCGGTACTGCGGTCGGGAGCGACGAGACCTCCGGGACACCGAGGAGAGATTCCACTTCTACTCCAAGGAAAACGGCGTCAGGAAACTCCTGTGAAAATTTTAGAGTGATCCAACGGTCGGATCAAAAGTTATGGCCCTTTCGAGCCGGTACTGCGGTCGGGAGCGACGAGACCTCCGGGACACCAGGAGAGATTCCACTTCTACTCCAAGGAAAACGGCGTCCGGAAACTCTGTGAAAATTTTAGAGTGATCCAACGGTCGGATCAAAAGTTATGGCCCTTTCGAGCCGGTACTGCGGTCGGGAGCGACGAGACCTCGGGACACCAGGAGAGATTCCACTTCTACTCCAAGGAAAACGGCGTCCGGAAACTCTGTGAAAATTTTAGAGTGATCCAACGGTCGGATCAAAAGTTATGGCCCTTTCGAGCCGGTACTGCGGTGGGGCGACGAGACCTCCGGGACAGGAGAGATTCCACTTCTACTCCAAGGAAAACGGCGTCCAGGAAACTCCTGTGAAAATTTTAGAGTGATCCAACGGTCGGATCAAAAGTTATGGCCCTTTCGAACCGGTACTGCGGTCGGGAGCGACGAGACCTCCGGGACACCGAGGAGAGATTCCACTTCTACTCCAAGGAAAACGGCGTCGGAAACTCCTGTGAAAATTTTAGAGTGATCCAACGGTCGGATCAAAAGTTATGGCCCTTTCGAGCCGGTACTGCGGTCGGGAGCGACGAGACCTCCGGGACACCGAGGAGATTCCACTTCTACTCCAAGGAAAACGGCGTCCAGGAAACTCTGTGAAAATTTTAGAGTGATCCAACGGTCGGATCAAAAGTTATGGCCCTTTCGAAGCCGGTACTGCGGTCGGGAGCGACGAGACCTCGGGACACCGAGGAGAGATTCCACTTCTACTCCAAGGAAAACGGCGTCAGGAAACTCTGTGAAAATTTTAGAGTGATCCAACGGTCGGATCAAAAGTTATGGCCCTTTCGAACCGGTACTCTGGTCGGGAGCGACGAGACCTTCGGGACACCGAGGAGAGATTCCACTTCTACTCCAAGGAAAACGGCGTCCGGAAACTCCTGTGAAAATTTTAGAGTGATCCAACGGTCGGATCAAAAGTTATGGCCCTTTCGAACCGGTACTCGGTCGGGAGCGACGAGACCTCCGGGACACCGAGGAGAGATTCCACTTCTACTCCAAGGAAAACGGCGTCCGGAAACTCTGTGAAAATTTTAGAGTGATCCAACGGTCGGATCAAAAGTTATGGCCCTTTCGAACCGGTACTGCGGTGGGAGGCGACGAGACCTCCGGGACACCGAGGAGAGATTCCACTTCTACTCCAAGGAAAACGGCGTCCGGAAACTCTGTGAAAATTTTAGAGTGATCCAACGGTCGGATCAAAAGTTATGGCCCTTTCGAACCGGTACTCTGGTCGGGAGCGACGAGACCTCCGGGACACGAGGAGAGATTCCACTTCTACTCCAACGAAAACAGCGTCCGGAAACTCTGTGAAAATTTTAGAGTGATCCAACGGTCGGATCAAAAGTTATGGCCCTTTCGAACCGGTACTGCGGTCGGGAGCGGCGAGACCTCCGGGACACCGAGGAGAGATTCCACTTCTACTCCAAGGAAAACGGCGTCCGGAAACTCCTGTGAAAATTTTAGAGTGATCCAACGGTCGGATCAAAAGTTATGGCCCTTTCGAACCGGTACTGCTGGTCGGGAGCGACGAGACCTCCGGGACACGGAGAGATTCCACTTCTACTCCAAGGAAAACGGCGTCAGGAAACTCTGTGAAAATTTTAGAGTGATCCAACGGTCGGATCAAAAGTTATGGCCCTTTCGAGCCGGTACTGCTGGTCGGGAGCGACGAGACCTCCGGGACACCGAGGAGAGATTCCACTTCTACTCCAAGGAAAACGGCGTCCAGGAAACTCCTGTGAAAATTTTAGAGTGATCCAACGGTCGGATCAAAAGTTATGGCCCTTTCGAACCGGTACTCTGGTCGGGAGCGACGAGACCTCCGGGACACCGAGGAGAGATTCCACTTCTACTCCAAGGAAAACAGCGTTCGGAAACTCCTGTGAAAATTTTAGAGTGATCCAACGGTCGGATCAAAAGTTATGGCCCTTTCGAACCGGTACTGCGGTCGGGAGCGACGAGACCTCCGGGACACAGGAGAGATTCCACTTCTACTCCAAGGAAAACGGCGTCCGGAAACTCTGTGAAAATTTTAGAGTGATCCAACGGTCGGATCAAAAGTTATGGCCCTTTCGAGCCGGTACTGCGGTCGGGAGCGGCGAGACCTCCGGGACACCGAGGAGAGATTCCACTTCTACTCCAAGGAAAACGGCGTCCGGAAACTCTGTGAAAATTTTAGAGTGATCCAACGGTCGGATCAAAAGTTATGGCCCTTTCGAACCGGTACTGCGGTCGGGAGCGACGAGACCTCCGGGACACAGGAGAGATTCCACTTCTACTCCAAGGAAAACGGCGTCCGGAAACTCTGTGAAAATTTTAGAGTGATCCAACGGTCGGATCAAAAGTTATGGCCCTTTCGACCGGTACTGCGGTCGGGAGCGACGAGACCTCCGGGACAGGAGAGATTCCACTTCTACTCCAAGGAAAACGGCGTCCAGGAAACTCCTGTGAAAATTTTAGAGTGATCCAACGGTCGGATCAAAAGTTATGGCCCTTTCGAGCCGGTACTGCGGTCGGGAGCGACGAGACCTCCGGGACACCGGGAGAGATTCCACTTCTACTCCAAGGAAAACGGCGTCCGGAAACTCTGTGAAAATTTTAGAGTGATCCAACGGTCGGATCAAAAGTTATGGCCCTTTCGAGCCGGTACTCTGGTCGGGAGCGACGAGACCTCGGGACAGGAGAGATTCCACTTCTACTCCAAGGAAAACGGCGTCGGAAACTCTGTGAAAATTTTAGAGTGATCCAACGGTCGGATCAAAAGTTATGGCCCTTTCGAACCGGTACTGCGGTCGGGAGCGACGAGACCTCCGGGACACAGGAGAGATTCCACTTCTACTCCAAGGAAAACGGCGTCAGGAAACTCTGTGAAAATTTTAGAGTGATCCAACGGTCGGATCAAAAGTTATGGCCCTTTCGAGCCGGTACTGCGGTCGGGGGCGACGAGACCTCCGGGACACGAGGAGAGATTCCACTTCTACTCCAAGGAAAACGGCGTCCGGAAACTCCTGTGAAAATTTTAGAGTGATCCAACGGTCGGATCAAAAGTTATGGCCCTTTCGACCGGTACTGCGGTCGGGAGCGACGAGACCTCCGGGACACCGAGGAGAGATTCCACTTCTACTCCAAGGAAAACGGCGTCAGGAAACTCTGTGAAAATTTTAGAGTGATCCAACGGTCGGATCAAAAGTTATGGCCCTTTCGAACCGGTACTCGGTCGGGAGCGACGAGACCTCCCGGGACACCGAGGAGAGATTCCACTTCTACTCCAAGGAAAACGGCGTCCGGAAACTCTGTGAAAATTTTAGAGTGATCCAACGGTCGGATCAAAAGTTATGGCCCTTTCGAACCGGTACTCTGGTCGGGAGCGACGAGACCTCCGGGACACCGAGGAGAGATTCCACTTCTACTCCAAGGAAAACGGCGTCCGGAAACTCCTGTGAAAATTTTAGAGTGATCCAACGGTCGGATCAAAAGTTATGGCCCTTTCGAACCGGTACTGCGGTCGGGAGCGACGAGACCTCCGGGACACCGAGGAGAGATTCCACTTCTACTCCAAGGAAAACGGCGTCCGGAAACTCTGTGAAAATTTTAGAGTGATCCAACGGTCGGATCAAAAGTTATGGCCCTTTCGAACCGGTACTGCGGTCGGGAGCGACGAGACCTCCGGGACACGAGGAGAGATTCCACTTCTACTCCAAGGAAAACGGCGTCGGAAACTCTGTGAAAATTTTAGAGTGATCCAACGGTCGGATCAAAAGTTATGGCCCTTTCGAACCGGTACTGCGGTCGGGAGCGACGAGACCTCCGGGACACCGAGGAGAGATTCCACTTCTACTCCAAGGAAAACGGCGTCAGGAAACTCCTGTGAAAATTTTAGAGTGATCCAACGGTCGGATCAAAAGTTATGGCCCTTTCGAACCGGTACTCGGTCGGGGGCGACGAGACCTCGGGGACAGGAGAGATTCCACTTCTACTCCAAGGAAAACGGCGTCCGGAAACTCTGTGAAAATTTTAGAGTGATCCAACGGTCGGATCAAAAGTTATGGCCCTTTCGAACCGGTACTGCGGTCGGGAGCGACGAGACCTCCGGGACACCGAGGAGAGATTCCACTTCTACTCCAAGGAAAACGGCGTCAGGAAACTCTGTGAAAATTTTAGAGTGATCCAACGGTCGGATCAAAAGTTATGGCCCTTTCGAACCGGTACTCTGGTCGGGAGCGACGAGACCTCCGGGACACCGAGGAGAGATTCCACTTCTACTCCAAGGAAAACGGCGTCCGGAAACTCTGTGAAAATTTTAGAGTGATCCAACGGTCGGATCAAAAGTTATGGCCCTTTCGACCGGTACTGCGGTCGGGAGCGACGAGACCTCCGGGACAGGAGAGATTCCACTTCTACTCCAAGGAAAACGGCGTCAGGAAACTCCTGTGAAAATTTTAGAGTGATCCAACGGTCGGATCAAAAGTTATGGCCCTTTCGAGCCGGTACTGCGGTGGGAGCGACGAGACCTCCGGGACCGAGGAGAGATTCCACTTCTACTCCAAGGAAAACGGCGTCCAGGAAACTCTGTGAAAATTTTAGAGTGATCCAACGGTCGGATCAAAAGTTATGGCCCTTTCGAACCGGTACTCGGTCGGGAGCGACGAGACCTCCGGGACACCGGGAGAGATTCCACTTCTACTCCAAGGAAAACGGCGTCCAGGAAACTCTGTGAAAATTTTAGAGTGATCCAACGGTCGGATCAAAAGTTATGGCCCTTTCGAGCCGGTACTCGGTCGGGAGCGACGAGACCTCGGGACAGGAGAGATTCCACTTCTACTCCAAGGAAAACGGCGTCGGAAACTCCTGTGAAAATTTTAGAGTGATCCAACGGTCGGATCAAAAGTTATGGCCCTTTCGAGCCGGTACTGCGGTCGGGAGCGACGAGACCTCGGGACACCGAGGAGAGATTCCACTTCTACTCCAAGGAAAACGGCGTCCGGAAACTCTGTGAAAATTTTAGAGTGATCCAACGGTCGGATCAAAAGTTATGGCCCTTTCGAACCGGTACTGCGGTCGGGAGCGACGAGACCTCCGGGACACAGGAGAGATTCCACTTCTACTCCAAGGAAAACGGCGTCCAGGAAACTCCTGTGAAAATTTTAGAGTGATCCAACGGTCGGATCAAAAGTTATGGCCCTTTCGACCGGTACTGCGGTCGGGGCGACGAGACCTCCGGGACACGAGGAGAGATTCCACTTCTACTCCAAGGAAAACGGCGTCCAGGAAACTCTGTGAAAATTTTAGAGTGATCCAACGGTCGGATCAAAAGTTATGGCCCTTTCGAACCGGTACTGCGGTCGGGAGCGACGAGACCTCCGGGACACGGGGAGAGATTCCACTTCTACTCCAAGGAAAACGGCGTCCAGGAAACTCTGTGAAAATTTTAGAGTGATCCAACGGTCGGATCAAAAGTTATGGCCCTTTCGAACCGGTACTCGGTCGGGAGCGACGAGACCTCCGGGACACGAGGAGAGATTCCACTTCTACTCCAAGGAAAACGGCGTCCGGAAACTCCTGTGAAAATTTTAGAGTGATCCAACGGTCGGATCAAAAGTTATGGCCCTTTCGAGCCGGTACTCTGGTCGGGAGCGACGAGACCTCCGGGACACCGAGGAGAGATTCCACTTCTACTCCAAGGAAAACGGCGTCCAGGAAACTCTGTGAAAATTTTAGAGTGATCCAACGGTCGGATCAAAAGTTATGGCCCTTTCGAACCGGTACTGCGGTCGGGAGCGACGAGACCTCCGGGACACCGAGGAGAGATTCCACTTCTACTCCAAGGAAAACGGCGTCAGGAAACTCTGTGAAAATTTTAGAGTGATCCAACGGTCGGATCAAAAGTTATGGCCCTTTCGAGCCGGTACTGCGGTCGGGAGCGACGAGACCTCCGGGACACCGAGGAGATTCCACTTCTACTCCAAGGAAAACGGCGTCCAGGAAACTCCTGTGAAAATTTTAGAGTGATCCAACGGTCGGATCAAAAGTTATGGCCCTTTCGAACCGGTACTCTGGTCGGGAGCGACGAGACCTCCGGGACACCGAGGAGAGATTCCACTTCTACTCCAAGGAAAACGGCGTCGGAAACTCCTGTGAAAATTTTAGAGTGATCCAACGGTCGGATCAAAAGTTATGGCCCTTTCGACCGGTACTGCGGTCGGGAGCGACGAGACCTCGGGACACCGAGGAGAGATTCCACTTCTACTCCAAGGAAAACGGCGTCGGAAACTCTGTGAAAATTTTAGAGTGATCCAACGGTCGGATCAAAAGTTATGGCCCTTTCGAGCCGGTACTGCGGTCGGGGCGACGAGACCTCCGGGACACCGAGGAGAGATTCCACTTCTACTCCAAGGAAAACGGCGTCCAGGAAACTCTGTGAAAATTTTAGAGTGATCCAACGGTCGGATCAAAAGTTATGGCCCTTTCGAACCGGTACTGCGGTCGGGGCGACGAGACCTCCGGGACACCGAGGAGAGATTCCACTTCTACTCCAAGGAAAACGGCGTCAGGAAACTCCTGTGAAAATTTTAGAGTGATCCAACGGTCGGATCAAAAGTTATGGCCCTTTCGAGCCGGTACTGCGGTCGGGAGCGACGAGACCTCCGGGACACAGGAGAGATTCCACTTCTACTCCAAGGAAAACGGCGTCGGAAACTCTGTGAAAATTTTAGAGTGATCCAACGGTCGGATCAAAAGTTATGGCCCTTTCGAACCGGTACTCGGTGGGAGCGACGAGACCTCCGGGACACGGAGGAGAGATTCCACTTCTACTCCAAGGAAAACGGCGTCAGGAAACTCTGTGAAAATTTTAGAGTGATCCAACGGTCGGATCAAAAGTTATGGCCCTTTCGAGCCGGTACTCGGTGGGAGCGACGAGACCTCCGGGACACCGAGGAGAGATTCCACTTCTACTCCAAGGAAAACGGCGTCAGGAAACTCTGTGAAAATTTTAGAGTGATCCAACGGTCGGATCAAAAGTTATGGCCCTTTCGAACCGGTACTGCGGTCGGGAGCGACGAGACCTCGGGACACCGGAGAGATTCCACTTCTACTCCAAGGAAAACGGCGTCAGGAAACTCCTGTGAAAATTTTAGAGTGATCCAACGGTCGGATCAAAAGTTATGGCCCTTTCGAGCCGGTACTGCGGTCGGGAGCGACGAGACCTCCGGGACACAGGAGAGATTCCACTTCTACTCCAAGGAAAACGGCGTCCAGGAAACTCTGTGAAAATTTTAGAGTGATCCAACGGTCGGATCAAAAGTTATGGCCCTTTCGACCGGTACTGCGGTCGGGAGCGACGAGACCTCCGGGACAGGAGAGATTCCACTTCTACTCCAAGGAAAACGGCGTCCAGGAAACTCTGTGAAAATTTTAGAGTGATCCAACGGTCGGATCAAAAGTTATGGCCCTTTCGACCGGTACTGCGGTGTCGGAGCGGCGAGACCTCGGGACAGGAGGAGAGATTCCACTTCTACTCCAAGGAAAACGGCGTCCGGAAACTCCTGTGAAAATTTTAGAGTGATCCAACGGTCGGATCAAAAGTTATGGCCCTTTCGAACCGGTACTCGGTCGGGAGCGGCGAGACCTCCGGGACAGGAGGAGATTCCACTTCTACTCCAAGGAAAACGGCGTCAGGAAACTCTGTGAAAATTTTAGAGTGATCCAACGGTCGGATCAAAAGTTATGGCCCTTTCGAACCGGTACTGCGGTCGGGAGCGACGAGACCTCCGGGACACCGAGGAGAGATTCCACTTCTACTCCAAGGAAAACGGCGTCCGGAAACTCTGTGAAAATTTTAGAGTGATCCAACGGTCGGATCAAAAGTTATGGCCCTTTCGAGCCGGTACTGCGGTCGGGGCGGCGAGACCTCCGGGACAGGAGAGATTCCACTTCTACTCCAAGGAAAACGGCGTCCAGGAAACTCTGTGAAAATTTTAGAGTGATCCAACGGTCGGATCAAAAGTTATGGCCCTTTCGAGCCGGTACTGCGGTCGGGAGCGACGAGACCTCCGGGACACAGGAGAGATTCCACTTCTACTCCAAGGAAAACGGCGTCAGGAAACTCTGTGAAAATTTTAGAGTGATCCAACGGTCGGATCAAAAGTTATGGCCCTTTCGAGCCGGTACTCTGGTCGGGAGCGACGAGACCTCCGGGACAGGAGAGATTCCACTTCTACTCCAAGGAAAACGGCGTCAGGAAACTCTGTGAAAATTTTAGAGTGATCCAACGGTCGGATCAAAAGTTATGGCCCTTTCGAGCCGGTACTGCTGGTCGGGAGCGACGAGACCTCGGGGACAGGAGAGATTCCACTTCTACTCCAAGGAAAACGGCGTCCAGGAAACTCTGTGAAAATTTTAGAGTGATCCAACGGTCGGATCAAAAGTTATGGCCCTTTCGAGCCGGTACTGCGGTGGGAGCGACGAGACCTCCGGGACACGAGGAGAGATTCCACTTCTACTCCAAGGAAAACGGCGTCCAGGAAACTCCTGTGAAAATTTTAGAGTGATCCAACGGTCGGATCAAAAGTTATGGCCCTTTCGAGCCGGTACTGCGGTCGGGGCGACGAGACCTCCGGGACAGGAGGAGAGATTCCACTTCTACTCCAAGGAAAACGGCGTCCAGGAAACTCCTGTGAAAATTTTAGAGTGATCCAACGGTCGGATCAAAAGTTATGGCCCTTTCGAGCCGGTACTCGGTCGGGGGCGACGAGACCTCCGGGACACCGAGGAGAGATTCCACTTCTACTCCAAGGAAAACGGCGTCCGGAAACTCTGTGAAAATTTTAGAGTGATCCAACGGTCGGATCAAAAGTTATGGCCCTTTCGAACCGGTACTCGGTCGGGAGCGACGAGACCTCCGGGACACCGAGGAGAGATTCCACTTCTACTCCAAGGAAAACGGCGTCGGAAACTCTGTGAAAATTTTAGAGTGATCCAACGGTCGGATCAAAAGTTATGGCCCTTTCGAACCGGTACTGCGGTCGGGAGCGGCGAGACCTCCGGGACAGGAGAGATTCCACTTCTACTCCAAGGAAAACGGCGTCCGGAAACTCCTGTGAAAATTTTAGAGTGATCCAACGGTCGGATCAAAAGTTATGGCCCTTTCGAGCCGGTACTGCGGTCGGGAGCGACGAGACCTCCGGGACAGGAGAGATTCCACTTCTACTCCAAGGAAAACGGCGTCAGGAAACTCTGTGAAAATTTTAGAGTGATCCAACGGTCGGATCAAAAGTTATGGCCCTTTCGAGCCGGTACTCGGTCGGGAGCGACGAGACCTCCGGGACAGGAGAGATTCCACTTCTACTCCAAGGAAAACGGCGTCAGGAAACTCTGTGAAAATTTTAGAGTGATCCAACGGTCGGATCAAAAGTTATGGCCCTTTCGAGCCGGTACTGCGGTGGGAGCGACGAGACCTCGGGACACCGAGGAGAGATTCCACTTCTACTCCAAGGAAAACGGCGTCAGGAAACTCTGTGAAAATTTTAGAGTGATCCAACGGTCGGATCAAAAGTTATGGCCCTTTCGAGCCGGTACTCTGGTCGGGAGCGACGAGACCTCGGGACACCGAGGAGAGATTCCACTTCTACTCCAAGGAAAACGGCGTCAGGAAACTCTGTGAAAATTTTAGAGTGATCCAACGGTCGGATCAAAAGTTATGGCCCTTTCGAGCCGGTACTGCGGTGGGAGCGACGAGACCTCCGGGACAGGAGAGATTCCACTTCTACTCCAAGGAAAACGGCGTCCGGAAACTCTGTGAAAATTTTAGAGTGATCCAACGGTCGGATCAAAAGTTATGGCCCTTTCGAACCGGTACTCGGTCGGGAGCGACGAGACCTCCGGGACAGGAGAGATTCCACTTCTACTCCAAGGAAAACGGCGTCAGGAAACTCCTGTGAAAATTTTAGAGTGATCCAACGGTCGGATCAAAAGTTATGGCCCTTTCGAGCCGGTACTGCGAGTCGGGGAGCGACGAGACCTCCGGGACACAGGAGAGATTCCACTTCTACTCCAAGGAAAACGGCGTCAGGAAACTCTGTGAAAATTTTAGAGTGATCCAACGGTCGGATCAAAAGTTATGGCCCTTTCGAGCCGGTACTGCGGTCGGGAGCGACGAGACCTCCGGGACACAGGAGAGATTCCACTTCTACTCCAAGGAAAACGGCGTCAGGAAACTCCTGTGAAAATTTTAGAGTGATCCAACGGTCGGATCAAAAGTTATGGCCCTTTCGAACCGGTACTGCGGTGGGAGCGACGAGACCTCCGGGACAGGAGGAGATTCCACTTCTACTCCAAGGAAAACGGCGTCAGGAAACTCTGTGAAAATTTTAGAGTGATCCAACGGTCGGATCAAAAGTTATGGCCCTTTCGAGCCGGTACTGCGGTCGGGAGCGGCGAGACCTCCGGGACACCGAGGAGAGATTCCACTTCTACTCCAAGGAAAACGGCGTCCGGAAACTCTGTGAAAATTTTAGAGTGATCCAACGGTCGGATCAAAAGTTATGGCCCTTTCGAGCCGGTACTGCGGTGGGAGCGACGAGACCTCGGGACACCGAGGAGAGATTCCACTTCTACTCCAAGGAAAACGGCGTCAGGAAACTCTGTGAAAATTTTAGAGTGATCCAACGGTCGGATCAAAAGTTATGGCCCTTTCGAGCCGGTGCTACTGCGGTCGGGAGCGACGAGACCTCTCGGGACAGGAGAGATTCCACTTCTACTCCAAGGAAAACGGCGTCGGAAACTCTGTGAAAATTTTAGAGTGATCCAACGGTCGGATCAAAAGTTATGGCCCTTTCGAGCCGGTACTGCGGTGGGAGCGACGAGACCTCCGGGACACCAGGAGAGATTCCACTTCTACTCCAAGGAAAACGGCGTCGGAAACTCTGTGAAAATTTTAGAGTGATCCAACGGTCGGATCAAAAGTTATGGCCCTTTCGAACCGGTACTGCGGTCGGGAGCGACGAGACCTCCGGGACAGGAGAGATTCCACTTCTACTCCAAGGAAAACGGCGTCAGGAAACTCTGTGAAAATTTTAGAGTGATCCAACGGTCGGATCAAAAGTTATGGCCCTTTCGAGCCGGTACTCGGTCGGGAGCGACGAGACCTCCGGGACACAGGAGAGATTCCACTTCTACTCCAAGGAAAACGGCGTCGGAAACTCTGTGAAAATTTTAGAGTGATCCAACGGTCGGATCAAAAGTTATGGCCCTTTCGAGCCGGTACTGCGGTCGGGGCGACGAGACCTCCGGGACAGGAGAGATTCCACTTCTACTCCAAGGAAAACGGCGTCAGGAAACTCTGTGAAAATTTTAGAGTGATCCAACGGTCGGATCAAAAGTTATGGCCCTTTCGAGCCGGTACTGCGGTCGGGAGCGGCGAGACCTCCGGGACAGGAGAGATTCCACTTCTACTCCAAGGAAAACGGCGTCCAGGAAACTCTGTGAAAATTTTAGAGTGATCCAACGGTCGGATCAAAAGTTATGGCCCTTTCGAGCCGGTACTCGGTCGGGAGCGACGAGACCTCCGGGACACAGGAGAGATTCCACTTCTACTCCAAGGAAAACGGCGTCCAGGAAACTCTGTGAAAATTTTAGAGTGATCCAACGGTCGGATCAAAAGTTATGGCCCTTTCGAGCCGGTACTGCGGTGGGAGCGACGAGACCTCCGGGACACGAGGAGAGATTCCACTTCTACTCCAAGGAAAACGGCGTCCAGGAAACTCCTGTGAAAATTTTAGAGTGATCCAACGGTCGGATCAAAAGTTATGGCCCTTTCGAGCCGGTACTGCGGTCGGGAGCGACGAGACCTCCGGGACACAGGAGAGATTCCACTTCTACTCCAAGGAAAACGGCGTCCAGGAAACTCTGTGAAAATTTTAGAGTGATCCAACGGTCGGATCAAAAGTTATGGCCCTTTCGAACCGGTACTGCGGTCGGGAGCGACGAGACCTCCGGGACACAGGAGAGATTCCACTTCTACTCCAAGGAAAACGGCGTCAGGAAACTCTGTGAAAATTTTAGAGTGATCCAACGGTCGGATCAAAAGTTATGGCCCTTTCGAGCCGGTACTGCGGTCGGGAGCGGCGAGACCTCCGGGACAGGAGAGATTCCACTTCTACTCCAAGGAAAACGGCGTCAGGAAACTCTGTGAAAATTTTAGAGTGATCCAACGGTCGGATCAAAAGTTATGGCCCTTTCGAGCCGGTACTGCGGTCGGGAGCGACGAGACCTCGGGACAGGAGAGATTCCACTTCTACTCCAAGGAAAACGGCGTCAGGAAACTCTGTGAAAATTTTAGAGTGATCCAACGGTCGGATCAAAAGTTATGGCCCTTTCGAGCCGGTACTGCGGTCGGGGCGGCGAGACCTCCGGGACACAGGAGAGATTCCACTTCTACTCCAAGGAAAACGGCGTCCAGGAAACTCTGTGAAAATTTTAGAGTGATCCAACGGTCGGATCAAAAGTTATGGCCCTTTCGAGCCGGTACTGCGGTCGGGAGCGACGAGACCTCCGGGACAGGAGAGATTCCACTTCTACTCCAAGGAAAACGGCGTCCAGGAAACTCCTGTGAAAATTTTAGAGTGATCCAACGGTCGGATCAAAAGTTATGGCCCTTTCGAGCCGGTACTGCGGTCGGGAGCGACGAGACCTCCGGGACAGGAGAGATTCCACTTCTACTCCAAGGAAAACGGCGTCAGGAAACTCTGTGAAAATTTTAGAGTGATCCAACGGTCGGATCAAAAGTTATGGCCCTTTCGAGCCGGTACTGCGGTGGGAGCGACGAGACCTCCGGGACACCAGGAGAGATTCCACTTCTACTCCAAGGAAAACGGCGTCCAGGAAACTCTGTGAAAATTTTAGAGTGATCCAACGGTCGGATCAAAAGTTATGGCCCTTTCGAGCCGGTACTCGGTCGGGAGCGACGAGACCTCCGGGACAGGAGAGATTCCACTTCTACTCCAAGGAAAACGGCGTCGGAAACTCTGTGAAAATTTTAGAGTGATCCAACGGTCGGATCAAAAGTTATGGCCCTTTCGAACCGGTACTGCGGTGGGGCGACGAGACCTCGGGACACAGGAGAGATTCCACTTCTACTCCAAGGAAAACGGCGTCAGGAAACTCTGTGAAAATTTTAGAGTGATCCAACGGTCGGATCAAAAGTTATGGCCCTTTCGAGCCGGTACTCTGGTCGGGAGCGACGAGACCTCGGGACAGGAGAGATTCCACTTCTACTCCAAGGAAAACGGCGTCAGGAAACTCTGTGAAAATTTTAGAGTGATCCAACGGTCGGATCAAAAGTTATGGCCCTTTCGAGCCGGTACTGCGGTCGGGAGCGACGAGACCTCGGGGACAGGAGAGATTCCACTTCTACTCCAAGGAAAACGGCGTCAGGAAACTCTGTGAAAATTTTAGAGTGATCCAACGGTCGGATCAAAAGTTATGGCCCTTTCGAACCGGTACTGCGGTGGGGGCGACGAGACCTCGAGGACACAGGAGAGATTCCACTTCTACTCCAAGGAAAACGGCGTCCGGAAACTCCTGTGAAAATTTTAGAGTGATCCAACGGTCGGATCAAAAGTTATGGCCCTTTCGAGCCGGTACTGCGGTCGGGAGCGACGAGACCTCCGGGACACCGAGGAGAGATTCCACTTCTACTCCAAGGAAAACGGCGTCAGGAAACTCTGTGAAAATTTTAGAGTGATCCAACGGTCGGATCAAAAGTTATGGCCCTTTCGAGCCGGTACTGCGGTCGGGAGCGACGAGACCTCCGGGACAGGAGATTCCACTTCTACTCCAAGGAAAACGGCGTCAGGAAACTCTGTGAAAATTTTAGAGTGATCCAACGGTCGGATCAAAAGTTATGGCCCTTTCGAGCCGGTACTGCGGTCGGGGCGACGAGACCTCGGGACACAGGAGAGATTCCACTTCTACTCCAAGGAAAACGGCGTCAGGAAACTCTGTGAAAATTTTAGAGTGATCCAACGGTCGGATCAAAAGTTATGGCCCTTTCGAGCCGGTACTGCGGTCGGGGCGACGAGACCTCCGGGACACAGGAGAGATTCCACTTCTACTCCAAGGAAAACGGCGTCAGGAAACTCCTGTGAAAATTTTAGAGTGATCCAACGGTCGGATCAAAAGTTATGGCCCTTTCGAGCCGGTACTGCGGTGGGAGCGACGAGACCTCGGGACAGGAGAGATTCCACTTCTACTCCAAGGAAAACGGCGTCCAGGAAACTCTGTGAAAATTTTAGAGTGATCCAACGGTCGGATCAAAAGTTATGGCCCTTTCGAGCCGGTACTGCGGTGGGAGCGGCGAGACCTCCGGGACAGGAGAGATTCCACTTCTACTCCAAGGAAAACGGCGTCAGGAAACTCTGTGAAAATTTTAGAGTGATCCAACGGTCGGATCAAAAGTTATGGCCCTTTCGAGCCGGTACTGCGGTCGGGAGCGACGAGACCTCCGGGACACCGAGGAGAGATTCCACTTCTACTCCAAGGAAAACGGCGTCCAGGAAACTCTGTGAAAATTTTAGAGTGATCCAACGGTCGGATCAAAAGTTATGGCCCTTTCGAGCCGGTACTGCGGTCGGGAGCGACGAGACCTCCGGGACAGGAGAGATTCCACTTCTACTCCAAGGAAAACGGCGTCAGGAAACTCTGTGAAAATTTTAGAGTGATCCAACGGTCGGATCAAAAGTTATGGCCCTTTCGAGCCGGTACTGCGGTCGGGAGCGACGAGACCTCCGGGACACAGGAGAGATTCCACTTCTACTCCAAGGAAAACGGCGTCCAGGAAACTCCTGTGAAAATTTTAGAGTGATCCAACGGTCGGATCAAAAGTTATGGCCCTTTCGAGCCGGTACTGCGGTCGGGAGCGACGAGACCTCCGGGACACAGGAGAGATTCCACTTCTACTCCAAGGAAAACGGCGTCCAGGAAACTCTGTGAAAATTTTAGAGTGATCCAACGGTCGGATCAAAAGTTATGGCCCTTTCGAGCCGGTACTGCGGTCGGGAGCGACGAGACCTCCGGGACACAGGAGAGATTCCACTTCTACTCCAAGGAAAACGGCGTCAGGAAACTCTGTGAAAATTTTAGAGTGATCCAACGGTCGGATCAAAAGTTATGGCCCTTTCGAACCGGTACTGCGGTGGGAGGACGACGAGACCTCGGGACAGGAGAGATTCCACTTCTACTCCAAGGAAAACGGCGTCCAGGAAACTCTGTGAAAATTTTAGAGTGATCCAACGGTCGGATCAAAAGTTATGGCCCTTTCGAGCCGGTACTGCGGTCGGGAGCGACGAGACCTCGGGACACGAGGAGAGATTCCACTTCTACTCCAAGGAAAACGGCGTCGGAAACTCTGTGAAAATTTTAGAGTGATCCAACGGTCGGATCAAAAGTTATGGCCCTTTCGAGCCGGTACTGCGGTCGGGAGCGACGAGACCTCCGGGACACCGAGGGAGATTCCACTTCTACTCCAAGGAAAACGGCGTCCAGGAAACTCTGTGAAAATTTTAGAGTGATCCAACGGTCGGATCAAAAGTTATGGCCCTTTCGAGCCGGTACTGCGGTCGGGAGCGACGAGACCTCCGGGACAGGAGAGATTCCACTTCTACTCCAAGGAAAACGGCGTCCAGGAAACTCTGTGAAAATTTTAGAGTGATCCAACGGTCGGATCAAAAGTTATGGCCCTTTCGAGCCGGTACTGCGGTCGGGAGCGGCGAGACCTCGGGACAGGAGAGATTCCACTTCTACTCCAAGGAAAACGGCGTCCAGGAAACTCTGTGAAAATTTTAGAGTGATCCAACGGTCGGATCAAAAGTTATGGCCCTTTCGAGCCGGTACTCGGTCGGGAGCGACGAGACCTCGGGACAGGAGAGATTCCACTTCTACTCCAAGGAAAACGGCGTCAGGAAACTCTGTGAAAATTTTAGAGTGATCCAACGGTCGGATCAAAAGTTATGGCCCTTTCGAGCCGGTACTGCGGTCGGGCGACGAGACCTCCGGGACACAGGAGAGATTCCACTTCTACTCCAAGGAAAACGGCGTCAGGAAACTCTGTGAAAATTTTAGAGTGATCCAACGGTCGGATCAAAAGTTATGGCCCTTTCGAACCGGTACTGCGGTCGGGGCGACGAGACCTCCGGGACAGGAGAGATTCCACTTCTACTCCAAGGAAAACGGCGTCCAGGAAACTCCTGTGAAAATTTTAGAGTGATCCAACGGTCGGATCAAAAGTTATGGCCCTTTCGAGCCGGTACTGCGGTCGGGAGCGACGAGACCTCCGGGACAGGAGAGATTCCACTTCTACTCCAAGGAAAACGGCGTCCGGAAACTCTGTGAAAATTTTAGAGTGATCCAACGGTCGGATCAAAAGTTATGGCCCTTTCGAACCGGTACTGCGGTGGGAGCGGCGAGACCTCCGGGACAGGAGAGATTCCACTTCTACTCCAAGGAAAACGGCGTCCAGGAAACTCTGTGAAAATTTTAGAGTGATCCAACGGTCGGATCAAAAGTTATGGCCCTTTCGAGCCGGTACTGCGGTCGGGGCGACGAGACCTCGGGGACAGGAGAGATTCCACTTCTACTCCAAGGAAAACGGCGTCCAGGAAACTCTGTGAAAATTTTAGAGTGATCCAACGGTCGGATCAAAAGTTATGGCCCTTTCGAGCCGGTACTGCGGTCGGGAGCGACGAGACCTCCGGGACACAGGAGAGATTCCACTTCTACTCCAAGGAAAACGGCGTCAGGAAACTCCTGTGAAAATTTTAGAGTGATCCAACGGTCGGATCAAAAGTTATGGCCCTTTCGAGCCGGTACTGCGGTCGGGAGCGACGAGACCTCCGGGACACCGAGGAGAGATTCCACTTCTACTCCAAGGAAAACGGCGTCCAGGAAACTCTGTGAAAATTTTAGAGTGATCCAACGGTCGGATCAAAAGTTATGGCCCTTTCGAGCCGGTACTGCGGTCGGGAGCGACGAGACCTCCGGGACAGGAGAGATTCCACTTCTACTCCAAGGAAAACGGCGTCAGGAAACTCCTGTGAAAATTTTAGAGTGATCCAACGGTCGGATCAAAAGTTATGGCCCTTTCGAGCCGGTACTGCGGTCGGGGCGACGAGACCTCCGGGACAGGAGGAGATTCCACTTCTACTCCAAGGAAAACGGCGTCCAGGAAACTCCTGTGAAAATTTTAGAGTGATCCAACGGTCGGATCAAAAGTTATGGCCCTTTCGAGCCGGTACTGCGGTCGGGGCGACGAGACCTCCGGGACAGGAGAGATTCCACTTCTACTCCAAGGAAAACGGCGTCAGGAAACTCTGTGAAAATTTTAGAGTGATCCAACGGTCGGATCAAAAGTTATGGCCCTTTCGAGCCGGTACTGCGGTGGGAGCGACGAGACCTCCGGGACAGGAGAGATTCCACTTCTACTCCAAGGAAAACGGCGTCAGGAAACTCTGTGAAAATTTTAGAGTGATCCAACGGTCGGATCAAAAGTTATGGCCCTTTCGAGCCGGTACTGCGGTCGGGAGCGACGAGACCTCCGGGACAGGAGAGATTCCACTTCTACTCCAAGGAAAACGGCGTCCGGAAACTCTGTGAAAATTTTAGAGTGATCCAACGGTCGGATCAAAAGTTATGGCCCTTTCGAGCCGGTACTGCGGTGGGAGCGACGAGACCTCCGGGACAGGAGAGATTCCACTTCTACTCCAAGGAAAACGGCGTCAGGAAACTCTGTGAAAATTTTAGAGTGATCCAACGGTCGGATCAAAAGTTATGGCCCTTTCGAGCCGGTACTGCGGTCGGGAGCGACGAGACCTCCGGGACAGGAGAGATTCCACTTCTACTCCAAGGAAAACGGCGTCAGGAAACTCTGTGAAAATTTTAGAGTGATCCAACGGTCGGATCAAAAGTTATGGCCCTTTCGAGCCGGTACTGCGGTCGGGAGCGACGAGACCTCCGGGACACGAGGAGAGATTCCACTTCTACTCCAAGGAAAACGGCGTCAGGAAACTCTGTGAAAATTTTAGAGTGATCCAACGGTCGGATCAAAAGTTATGGCCCTTTCGAGCCGGTACTGCGGTCGGGAGCGACGAGACCTCGGGGGACAGGAGAGATTCCACTTCTACTCCAAGGAAAACGGCGTCCAGGAAACTCTGTGAAAATTTTAGAGTGATCCAACGGTCGGATCAAAAGTTATGGCCCTTTCGAACCGGTACTGCGGTCGGGAGCGACGAGACCTCCGGGACACCGAGGAGAGATTCCACTTCTACTCCAAGGAAAACGGCGTCAGGAAACTCTGTGAAAATTTTAGAGTGATCCAACGGTCGGATCAAAAGTTATGGCCCTTTCGAGCCGGTACTGCGGTCGGGAGCGACGAGACCTCCGGGACAGGAGAGATTCCACTTCTACTCCAAGGAAAACGGCGTCCAGGAAACTCTGTGAAAATTTTAGAGTGATCCAACGGTCGGATCAAAAGTTATGGCCCTTTCGAGCCGGTACTGCGGTCGGGAGCGACGAGACCTCCGGGACACCGAGGAGAGATTCCACTTCTACTCCAAGGAAAACGGCGTCCAGGAAACTCTGTGAAAATTTTAGAGTGATCCAACGGTCGGATCAAAAGTTATGGCCCTTTCGAGCCGGTACTGCGGTCGGGGCGACGAGACCTCCGGGACACAGGAGAGATTCCACTTCTACTCCAAGGAAAACGGCGTCCAGGAAACTCTGTGAAAATTTTAGAGTGATCCAACGGTCGGATCAAAAGTTATGGCCCTTTCGAGCCGGTACTGCGGTCGGGGCGACGAGACCTCCGGGACAGGAGAGATTCCACTTCTACTCCAAGGAAAACGGCGTCAGGAAACTCTGTGAAAATTTTAGAGTGATCCAACGGTCGGATCAAAAGTTATGGCCCTTTCGAGCCGGTACTGCGGTCGGGAGCGACGAGACCTCCGGGACAGGAGAGATTCCACTTCTACTCCAAGGAAAACGGCGTCCGGAAACTCCTGTGAAAATTTTAGAGTGATCCAACGGTCGGATCAAAAGTTATGGCCCTTTCGAGCCGGTACTGCGGTCGGGAGCGACGAGACCTCCGGGACACCAGGAGAGATTCCACTTCTACTCCAAGGAAAACGGCGTCAGGAAACTCTGTGAAAATTTTAGAGTGATCCAACGGTCGGATCAAAAGTTATGGCCCTTTCGAGCCGGTACTGCGGTCGGGAGCGACGAGACCTCCGGGACAGGAGAGATTCCACTTCTACTCCAAGGAAAACGGCGTCAGGAAACTCTGTGAAAATTTTAGAGTGATCCAACGGTCGGATCAAAAGTTATGGCCCTTTCGAGCCGGTACTGCGGTCGGGAGCGACGAGACCTCCGGGACAGGAGAGATTCCACTTCTACTCCAAGGAAAACGGCGTCCAGGAAACTCTGTGAAAATTTTAGAGTGATCCAACGGTCGGATCAAAAGTTATGGCCCTTTCGAGCCGGTACTGCGGTCGGGAGCGACGAGACCTCCGGGACAGGAGAGATTCCACTTCTACTCCAAGGAAAACGGCGTCAGGAAACTCTGTGAAAATTTTAGAGTGATCCAACGGTCGGATCAAAAGTTATGGCCCTTTCGAGCCGGTACTGCGGTCGGGAGCGACGAGACCTCCGGGACAGGAGAGATTCCACTTCTACTCCAAGGAAAACGGCGTCAGGAAACTCTGTGAAAATTTTAGAGTGATCCAACGGTCGGATCAAAAGTTATGGCCCTTTCGAGCCGGTACTGCGGTCGGGAGCGACGAGACCTCCGGGACAGGAGAGATTCCACTTCTACTCCAAGGAAAACGGCGTCAGGAAACTCTGTGAAAATTTTAGAGTGATCCAACGGTCGGATCAAAAGTTATGGCCCTTTCGAGCCGGTACTGCGGTGGGAGCGACGAGACCTCCGGGACACAGGAGAGATTCCACTTCTACTCCAAGGAAAACGGCGTCCGGAAACTCTGTGAAAATTTTAGAGTGATCCAACGGTCGGATCAAAAGTTATGGCCCTTTCGAGCCGGTACTGCGGTCGGGAGCGACGAGACCTCCGGGACAGGAGAGATTCCACTTCTACTCCAAGGAAAACGGCGTCGGAAACTCCTGTGAAAATTTTAGAGTGATCCAACGGTCGGATCAAAAGTTATGGCCCTTTCGAGCCGGTACTGCGGTCGGGAGCGACGAGACCTCCGGGACACAGGAGAGATTCCACTTCTACTCCAAGGAAAACGGCGTCAGGAAACTCTGTGAAAATTTTAGAGTGATCCAACGGTCGGATCAAAAGTTATGGCCCTTTCGAGCCGGTACTGCGGTCGGGAGCGACGAGACCTCCGGGACAGGAGAGATTCCACTTCTACTCCAAGGAAAACGGCGTCAGGAAACTCTGTGAAAATTTTAGAGTGATCCAACGGTCGGATCAAAAGTTATGGCCCTTTCGAGCCGGTACTGCGGTGGGAGCGACGAGACCTCCGGGACACAGGAGAGATTCCACTTCTACTCCAAGGAAAACGGCGTCCAGGAAACTCTGTGAAAATTTTAGAGTGATCCAACGGTCGGATCAAAAGTTATGGCCCTTTCGAGCCGGTACTCGGTCGGGAGCGACGAGACCTCGGGGACAGGAGAGATTCCACTTCTACTCCAAGGAAAACGGCGTCAGGAAACTCTGTGAAAATTTTAGAGTGATCCAACGGTCGGATCAAAAGTTATGGCCCTTTCGAGCCGGTACTGCGGTCGGGAGCGGCGAGACCTCGGGACACAGGAGAGATTCCACTTCTACTCCAAGGAAAACGGCGTCGGAAACTCTGTGAAAATTTTAGAGTGATCCAACGGTCGGATCAAAAGTTATGGCCCTTTCGAGCCGGTACTGCGGTCGGGAGCGACGAGACCTCGGGGACAGGAGAGATTCCACTTCTACTCCAAGGAAAACGGCGTCAGGAAACTCTGTGAAAATTTTAGAGTGATCCAACGGTCGGATCAAAAGTTATGGCCCTTTCGAGCCGGTACTGCGGTCGGGAGCGACGAGACCTCCGGGACACCAGGAGAGATTCCACTTCTACTCCAAGGAAAACGGCGTCCAGGAAACTCTGTGAAAATTTTAGAGTGATCCAACGGTCGGATCAAAAGTTATGGCCCTTTCGAGCCGGTACTGCGGTCGGGAGCGACGAGACCTCCGGGACACAGGAGAGATTCCACTTCTACTCCAAGGAAAACGGCGTCCAGGAAACTCTGTGAAAATTTTAGAGTGATCCAACGGTCGGATCAAAAGTTATGGCCCTTTCGAGCCGGTACTGCGGTCGGGAGCGACGAGACCTCCGGGACAGGAGAGATTCCACTTCTACTCCAAGGAAAACGGCGTCCAGGAAACTCTGTGAAAATTTTAGAGTGATCCAACGGTCGGATCAAAAGTTATGGCCCTTTCGAGCCGGTACTGCGGTGGGAGCGACGAGACCTCCGGGACAGGAGAGATTCCACTTCTACTCCAAGGAAAACGGCGTCAGGAAACTCTGTGAAAATTTTAGAGTGATCCAACGGTCGGATCAAAAGTTATGGCCCTTTCGAACCGGTACTGCGGTGGGGCGACGAGACCTCCGGGACAGGAGAGATTCCACTTCTACTCCAAGGAAAACGGCGTCGGAAACTCTGTGAAAATTTTAGAGTGATCCAACGGTCGGATCAAAAGTTATGGCCCTTTCGAGCCGGTACTGCGGTCGGGAGCGACGAGACCTCCGGGACAGGAGAGATTCCACTTCTACTCCAAGGAAAACGGCGTCAGGAAACTCCTGTGAAAATTTTAGAGTGATCCAACGGTCGGATCAAAAGTTATGGCCCTTTCGAGCCGGTACTGCGGTCGGGAGCGACGAGACCTCCGGGACAGGAGAGATTCCACTTCTACTCCAAGGAAAACGGCGTCAGGAAACTCTGTGAAAATTTTAGAGTGATCCAACGGTCGGATCAAAAGTTATGGCCCTTTCGAGCCGGTACTGCGGTCGGGGGCGACGAGACCTCGGGACACAGGAGAGATTCCACTTCTACTCCAAGGAAAACGGCGTCAGGAAACTCTGTGAAAATTTTAGAGTGATCCAACGGTCGGATCAAAAGTTATGGCCCTTTCGAGCCGGTACTGCGGTCGGGAGCGACGAGACCTCGGGACAGGAGAGATTCCACTTCTACTCCAAGGAAAACGGCGTCCAGGAAACTCTGTGAAAATTTTAGAGTGATCCAACGGTCGGATCAAAAGTTATGGCCCTTTCGAGCCGGTACTGCGGTCGGGGCGACGAGACCTCCGGGACAGGAGAGATTCCACTTCTACTCCAAGGAAAACGGCGTCAGGAAACTCCTGTGAAAATTTTAGAGTGATCCAACGGTCGGATCAAAAGTTATGGCCCTTTCGAGCCGGTACTGCGGTGGGAGCGACGAGACCTCCGGGACAGGAGAGATTCCACTTCTACTCCAAGGAAAACGGCGTCCAGGAAACTCTGTGAAAATTTTAGAGTGATCCAACGGTCGGATCAAAAGTTATGGCCCTTTCGAGCCGGTACTGCGGTCGGGAGCGACGAGACCTCCGGGACACAGGAGAGATTCCACTTCTACTCCAAGGAAAACGGCGTCAGGAAACTCTGTGAAAATTTTAGAGTGATCCAACGGTCGGATCAAAAGTTATGGCCCTTTCGAGCCGGTACTGCGGTCGGGAGCGACGAGACCTCGGGACAGGAGAGATTCCACTTCTACTCCAAGGAAAACGGCGTCAGGAAACTCTGTGAAAATTTTAGAGTGATCCAACGGTCGGATCAAAAGTTATGGCCCTTTCGAGCCGGTACTGCGGTCGGGAGCGACGAGACCTCGGGACACAGGAGAGATTCCACTTCTACTCCAAGGAAAACGGCGTCAGGAAACTCTGTGAAAATTTTAGAGTGATCCAACGGTCGGATCAAAAGTTATGGCCCTTTCGAGCCGGTACTGCGGTCGGGGCGACGAGACCTCCGGGACAGGAGAGATTCCACTTCTACTCCAAGGAAAACGGCGTCCAGGAAACTCTGTGAAAATTTTAGAGTGATCCAACGGTCGGATCAAAAGTTATGGCCCTTTCGAGCCGGTACTGCGGTGGGAGCGACGAGACCTCCGGGACAGGAGAGATTCCACTTCTACTCCAAGGAAAACGGCGTCAGGAAACTCCTGTGAAAATTTTAGAGTGATCCAACGGTCGGATCAAAAGTTATGGCCCTTTCGAGCCGGTACTGCGGTCGGGAGCGACGAGACCTCCGGGACACAGGAGAGATTCCACTTCTACTCCAAGGAAAACGGCGTCAGGAAACTCTGTGAAAATTTTAGAGTGATCCAACGGTCGGATCAAAAGTTATGGCCCTTTCGAGCCGGTACTGCGGTCGGGAGCGACGAGACCTCGGGACACAGGAGAGATTCCACTTCTACTCCAAGGAAAACGGCGTCCAGGAAACTCTGTGAAAATTTTAGAGTGATCCAACGGTCGGATCAAAAGTTATGGCCCTTTCGAGCCGGTACTGCGGTCGGGGCGACGAGACCTCCGGGACAGGAGAGATTCCACTTCTACTCCAAGGAAAACGGCGTCAGGAAACTCTGTGAAAATTTTAGAGTGATCCAACGGTCGGATCAAAAGTTATGGCCCTTTCGAGCCGGTACTGCGGTCGGGGCGACGAGACCTCGGGACACAGGAGAGATTCCACTTCTACTCCAAGGAAAACGGCGTCCAGGAAACTCTGTGAAAATTTTAGAGTGATCCAACGGTCGGATCAAAAGTTATGGCCCTTTCGAGCCGGTACTGCGGTCGGGAGCGACGAGACCTCCGGGACAGGAGAGATTCCACTTCTACTCCAAGGAAAACGGCGTCAGGAAACTCTGTGAAAATTTTAGAGTGATCCAACGGTCGGATCAAAAGTTATGGCCCTTTCGAGCCGGTACTGCGGTGGGGGCGACGAGACCTCGGGGACAGGAGAGATTCCACTTCTACTCCAAGGAAAACGGCGTCCAGGAAACTCTGTGAAAATTTTAGAGTGATCCAACGGTCGGATCAAAAGTTATGGCCCTTTCGAGCCGGTACTGCGGTCGGGAGCGACGAGACCTCGGGACACAGGAGAGATTCCACTTCTACTCCAAGGAAAACGGCGTCAGGAAACTCTGTGAAAATTTTAGAGTGATCCAACGGTCGGATCAAAAGTTATGGCCCTTTCGAGCCGGTACTGCGGTGGGAGCGGCGAGACCTCCGGGACACAGGAGAGATTCCACTTCTACTCCAAGGAAAACGGCGTCAGGAAACTCTGTGAAAATTTTAGAGTGATCCAACGGTCGGATCAAAAGTTATGGCCCTTTCGAGCCGGTACTGCGGTCGGGAGCGACGAGACCTCGGGACACAGGAGAGATTCCACTTCTACTCCAAGGAAAACGGCGTCCAGGAAACTCTGTGAAAATTTTAGAGTGATCCAACGGTCGGATCAAAAGTTATGGCCCTTTCGAGCCGGTACTGCGGTCGGGAGCGACGAGACCTCCGGGACACAGGAGAGATTCCACTTCTACTCCAAGGAAAACGGCGTCCAGGAAACTCTGTGAAAATTTTAGAGTGATCCAACGGTCGGATCAAAAGTTATGGCCCTTTCGAGCCGGTACTGCGGTCGGGAGCGACGAGACCTCCGGGACACAGGAGAGATTCCACTTCTACTCCAAGGAAAACGGCGTCCAGGAAACTCTGTGAAAATTTTAGAGTGATCCAACGGTCGGATCAAAAGTTATGGCCCTTTCGAGCCGGTACTGCGGTCGGGAGCGACGGAGACCTCCGGGACAGGAGAGATTCCACTTCTACTCCAAGGAAAACGGCGTCAGGAAACTCTGTGAAAATTTTAGAGTGATCCAACGGTCGGATCAAAAGTTATGGCCCTTTCGAGCCGGTACTGCGGTCGGGAGCGACGAGACCTCGGGACACCGAGGAGAGATTCCACTTCTACTCCAAGGAAAACGGCGTCAGGAAACTCTGTGAAAATTTTAGAGTGATCCAACGGTCGGATCAAAAGTTATGGCCCTTTCGAGCCGGTACTGCGGTCGGGAGCGACGAGACCTCCGGGACAGGAGAGATTCCACTTCTACTCCAAGGAAAACGGCGTCCAGGAAACTCCTGTGAAAATTTTAGAGTGATCCAACGGTCGGATCAAAAGTTATGGCCCTTTCGAGCCGGTACTGCGGTCGGGAGCGACGAGACCTCCGGGACAGGAGAGATTCCACTTCTACTCCAAGGAAAACGGCGTCCAGGAAACTCTGTGAAAATTTTAGAGTGATCCAACGGTCGGATCAAAAGTTATGGCCCTTTCGAGCCGGTACTGCGGTCGGGAGCGACGAGACCTCCGGGACACAGGAGAGATTCCACTTCTACTCCAAGGAAAACGGCGTCCAGGAAACTCTGTGAAAATTTTAGAGTGATCCAACGGTCGGATCAAAAGTTATGGCCCTTTCGAGCCGGTACTGCGGTCGGGAGCGACGAGACCTCCGGGACAGGAGAGATTCCACTTCTACTCCAAGGAAAACGGCGTCAGGAAACTCTGTGAAAATTTTAGAGTGATCCAACGGTCGGATCAAAAGTTATGGCCCTTTCGAGCCGGTACTGCGGTCGGGAGCGACGAGACCTCCGGGACAGGAGAGATTCCACTTCTACTCCAAGGAAAACGGCGTCGGAAACTCCTGTGAAAATTTTAGAGTGATCCAACGGTCGGATCAAAAGTTATGGCCCTTTCGAGCCGGTACTGCGGTCGGGGCGACGAGACCTCCGGGACAGGAGAGATTCCACTTCTACTCCAAGGAAAACGGCGTCCAGGAAACTCTGTGAAAATTTTAGAGTGATCCAACGGTCGGATCAAAAGTTATGGCCCTTTCGAGCCGGTACTGCGGTGGGAGCGACGAGACCTCGGGACAGGAGAGATTCCACTTCTACTCCAAGGAAAACGGCGTCGGAAACTCTGTGAAAATTTTAGAGTGATCCAACGGTCGGATCAAAAGTTATGGCCCTTTCGAGCCGGTACTGCGGTCGGGGCGACGAGACCTCGGGACAGGAGAGATTCCACTTCTACTCCAAGGAAAACGGCGTCCAGGAAACTCTGTGAAAATTTTAGAGTGATCCAACGGTCGGATCAAAAGTTATGGCCCTTTCGAGCCGGTACTGCGGTCGGGAGCGACGAGACCTCCGGGACACCGAGGAGAGATTCCACTTCTACTCCAAGGAAAACGGCGTCGGAAACTCCTGTGAAAATTTTAGAGTGATCCAACGGTCGGATCAAAAGTTATGGCCCTTTCGAGCCGGTACTGCGGTGGGGCGACGAGACCTCGGGACAGGAGAGATTCCACTTCTACTCCAAGGAAAACGGCGTCAGGAAACTCTGTGAAAATTTTAGAGTGATCCAACGGTCGGATCAAAAGTTATGGCCCTTTCGAGCCGGTACTGCGGTCGGGAGCGACGAGACCTCGGGACACCGAGGAGAGATTCCACTTCTACTCCAAGGAAAACGGCGTCGGAAACTCTGTGAAAATTTTAGAGTGATCCAACGGTCGGATCAAAAGTTATGGCCCTTTCGAGCCGGTACTGCGGTGGGAGCGACGAGACCTCCGGGACACAGGAGAGATTCCACTTCTACTCCAAGGAAAACGGCGTCAGGAAACTCTGTGAAAATTTTAGAGTGATCCAACGGTCGGATCAAAAGTTATGGCCCTTTCGAGCCGGTACTGCGGTCGGGAGCGACGAGACCTCCGGGACAGGAGAGATTCCACTTCTACTCCAAGGAAAACGGCGTCCAGGAAACTCTGTGAAAATTTTAGAGTGATCCAACGGTCGGATCAAAAGTTATGGCCCTTTCGAGCCGGTACTGCGGTCGGGAGCGACGAGACCTCCGGGACACAGGAGAGATTCCACTTCTACTCCAAGGAAAACGGCGTCAGGAAACTCTGTGAAAATTTTAGAGTGATCCAACGGTCGGATCAAAAGTTATGGCCCTTTCGAGCCGGTACTGCGGTCGGGAGCGACGAGACCTCCGGGACAGGAGAGATTCCACTTCTACTCCAAGGAAAACGGCGTCCAGGAAACTCTGTGAAAATTTTAGAGTGATCCAACGGTCGGATCAAAAGTTATGGCCCTTTCGAGCCGGTACTGCGGTCGGGAGCGACGAGACCTCCGGGACAGGAGAGATTCCACTTCTACTCCAAGGAAAACGGCGTCAGGAAACTCTGTGAAAATTTTAGAGTGATCCAACGGTCGGATCAAAAGTTATGGCCCTTTCGAGCCGGTACTGCGGTGGGAGCGACGAGACCTCCGGGACAGGAGAGATTCCACTTCTACTCCAAGGAAAACGGCGTCAGGAAACTCTGTGAAAATTTTAGAGTGATCCAACGGTCGGATCAAAAGTTATGGCCCTTTCGAGCCGGTACTGCGGTGGGGCGACGAGACCTCCGGGACAGGAGAGATTCCACTTCTACTCCAAGGAAAACGGCGTCAGGAAACTCTGTGAAAATTTTAGAGTGATCCAACGGTCGGATCAAAAGTTATGGCCCTTTCGAGCCGGTACTGCGGTCGGGGCGGCGAGACCTCCGGGACACCGAGGAGAGATTCCACTTCTACTCCAAGGAAAACGGCGTCAGGAAACTCTGTGAAAATTTTAGAGTGATCCAACGGTCGGATCAAAAGTTATGGCCCTTTCGAGCCGGTACTGCGGTCGGGGCGACGAGACCTCCGGGACAGGAGAGATTCCACTTCTACTCCAAGGAAAACGGCGTCAGGAAACTCTGTGAAAATTTTAGAGTGATCCAACGGTCGGATCAAAAGTTATGGCCCTTTCGAGCCGGTACTGCGGTCGGGAGCGACGAGACCTCCGGGACACCAGGAGAGATTCCACTTCTACTCCAAGGAAAACGGCGTCGGAAACTCCTGTGAAAATTTTAGAGTGATCCAACGGTCGGATCAAAAGTTATGGCCCTTTCGAGCCGGTACTGCGGTCGGGGGCGACGAGACCTCCGGGACAGGAGAGATTCCACTTCTACTCCAAGGAAAACGGCGTCAGGAAACTCTGTGAAAATTTTAGAGTGATCCAACGGTCGGATCAAAAGTTATGGCCCTTTCGAGCCGGTACTGCGGTCGGGGAGCGACGAGACCTCCCGGGACAGGAGAGATTCCACTTCTACTCCAAGGAAAACGGCGTCAGGAAACTCTGTGAAAATTTTAGAGTGATCCAACGGTCGGATCAAAAGTTATGGCCCTTTCGAGCCGGTACTGCGGTCGGGAGCGACGAGACCTCCGGGACAGGAGAGATTCCACTTCTACTCCAAGGAAAACGGCGTCCGGAAACTCTGTGAAAATTTTAGAGTGATCCAACGGTCGGATCAAAAGTTATGGCCCTTTCGAACCGGTACTGCGGTCGGGAGCGACGAGACCTCCGGGACACCGAGGAGAGATTCCACTTCTACTCCAAGGAAAACGGCGTCCAGGAAACTCTGTGAAAATTTTAGAGTGATCCAACGGTCGGATCAAAAGTTATGGCCCTTTCGAGCCGGTACTGCGGTCGGGAGCGACGAGACCTCCGGGACAGGAGAGATTCCACTTCTACTCCAAGGAAAACGGCGTCCAGGAAACTCTGTGAAAATTTTAGAGTGATCCAACGGTCGGATCAAAAGTTATGGCCCTTTCGAGCCGGTACTGCGGTCGGGGGCGACGAGACCTCCGGGACACCAGGAGAGATTCCACTTCTACTCCAAGGAAAACGGCGTCAGGAAACTCTGTGAAAATTTTAGAGTGATCCAACGGTCGGATCAAAAGTTATGGCCCTTTCGAGCCGGTACTGCGGTCGGGAGCGACGAGACCTCCGGGACAGGAGAGATTCCACTTCTACTCCAAGGAAAACGGCGTCAGGAAACTCTGTGAAAATTTTAGAGTGATCCAACGGTCGGATCAAAAGTTATGGCCCTTTCGAGCCGGTACTGCGGTCGGGAGCGACGAGACCTCCGGGACAGGAGAGATTCCACTTCTACTCCAAGGAAAACGGCGTCAGGAAACTCTGTGAAAATTTTAGAGTGATCCAACGGTCGGATCAAAAGTTATGGCCCTTTCGAGCCGGTACTGCGGTGGGAGCGACGAGACCTCCGGGACAGGAGAGATTCCACTTCTACTCCAAGGAAAACGGCGTCAGGAAACTCTGTGAAAATTTTAGAGTGATCCAACGGTCGGATCAAAAGTTATGGCCCTTTCGAGCCGGTACTGCGGTCGGGAGCGACGAGACCTCCGGGACAGGAGAGATTCCACTTCTACTCCAAGGAAAACGGCGTCCAGGAAACTCTGTGAAAATTTTAGAGTGATCCAACGGTCGGATCAAAAGTTATGGCCCTTTCGAGCCGGTACTGCGGTCGGGAGCGACGAGACCTCCGGGACAGGAGAGATTCCACTTCTACTCCAAGGAAAACGGCGTCCAGGAAACTCTGTGAAAATTTTAGAGTGATCCAACGGTCGGATCAAAAGTTATGGCCCTTTCGAGCCGGTACTGCGGTCGGGGCGACGAGACCTCCGGGACAGAGGAGAGATTCCACTTCTACTCCAAGGAAAACGGCGTCAGGAAACTCTGTGAAAATTTTAGAGTGATCCAACGGTCGGATCAAAAGTTATGGCCCTTTCGAGCCGGTACTGCGGTCGGGAGCGACGAGACCTCCGGGACAGGAGAGATTCCACTTCTACTCCAAGGAAAACGGCGTCAGGAAACTCTGTGAAAATTTTAGAGTGATCCAACGGTCGGATCAAAAGTTATGGCCCTTTCGAGCCGGTACTGCGGTCGGGAGCGACGAGACCTCCGGGACACAGGAGAGATTCCACTTCTACTCCAAGGAAAACGGCGTCAGGAAACTCTGTGAAAATTTTAGAGTGATCCAACGGTCGGATCAAAAGTTATGGCCCTTTCGAGCCGGTACTGCGGTGGGGCGACGAGACCTCGGGACAGGAGAGATTCCACTTCTACTCCAAGGAAAACGGCGTCAGGAAACTCCTGTGAAAATTTTAGAGTGATCCAACGGTCGGATCAAAAGTTATGGCCCTTTCGAGCCGGTACTGCGGTGGGAGCGACGAGACCTCCGGGACAGGAGAGATTCCACTTCTACTCCAAGGAAAACGGCGTCAGGAAACTCTGTGAAAATTTTAGAGTGATCCAACGGTCGGATCAAAAGTTATGGCCCTTTCGAGCCGGTACTGCGGTCGGGGGCGACGAGACCTCCGGGACAGGAGAGATTCCACTTCTACTCCAAGGAAAACGGCGTCCGGAAACTCCTGTGAAAATTTTAGAGTGATCCAACGGTCGGATCAAAAGTTATGGCCCTTTCGAGCCGGTACTGCGGTGGGAGCGACGAGACCTCCGGGACAGGAGAGATTCCACTTCTACTCCAAGGAAAACGGCGTCCAGGAAACTCTGTGAAAATTTTAGAGTGATCCAACGGTCGGATCAAAAGTTATGGCCCTTTCGAGCCGGTACTGCGGTCGGGAGCGACGAGACCTCCGGGACAGGAGAGATTCCACTTCTACTCCAAGGAAAACGGCGTCAGGAAACTCCTGTGAAAATTTTAGAGTGATCCAACGGTCGGATCAAAAGTTATGGCCCTTTCGAGCCGGTACTGCGGTGGGGCGGCGACGAGACCTCCGGGACAGGAGAGATTCCACTTCTACTCCAAGGAAAACGGCGTCAGGAAACTCTGTGAAAATTTTAGAGTGATCCAACGGTCGGATCAAAAGTTATGGCCCTTTCGAGCCGGTACTGCGGTGGGGGCGACGAGACCTCCGGGACAGGAGAGATTCCACTTCTACTCCAAGGAAAACGGCGTCAGGAAACTCTGTGAAAATTTTAGAGTGATCCAACGGTCGGATCAAAAGTTATGGCCCTTTCGAGCCGGTACTGCGGTCGGGAGCGACGAGACCTCCGGGACAGGAGAGATTCCACTTCTACTCCAAGGAAAACGGCGTCAGGAAACTCTGTGAAAATTTTAGAGTGATCCAACGGTCGGATCAAAAGTTATGGCCCTTTCGAGCCGGTACTGCGGTGGGAGCGACGAGACCTCCGGGACAGGAGAGATTCCACTTCTACTCCAAGGAAAACGGCGTCGGAAACTCTGTGAAAATTTTAGAGTGATCCAACGGTCGGATCAAAAGTTATGGCCCTTTCGAGCCGGTACTGCGGTCGGGAGCGACGAGACCTCCGGGACAGGAGGAGAGATTCCACTTCTACTCCAAGGAAAACGGCGTCAGGAAACTCTGTGAAAATTTTAGAGTGATCCAACGGTCGGATCAAAAGTTATGGCCCTTTCGAGCCGGTACTGCGGTCGGGAGCGACGAGACCTCCGGGACAGGAGAGATTCCACTTCTACTCCAAGGAAAACGGCGTCAGGAAACTCTGTGAAAATTTTAGAGTGATCCAACGGTCGGATCAAAAGTTATGGCCCTTTCGAGCCGGTACTGCGGTGGGAGCGACGAGACCTCCGGGACAGGAGAGATTCCACTTCTACTCCAAGGAAAACGGCGTCCAGGAAACTCTGTGAAAATTTTAGAGTGATCCAACGGTCGGATCAAAAGTTATGGCCCTTTCGAGCCGGTACTGCGGTCGGGGCGACGAGACCTCCGGGACACAGGAGAGATTCCACTTCTACTCCAAGGAAAACGGCGTCAGGAAACTCTGTGAAAATTTTAGAGTGATCCAACGGTCGGATCAAAAGTTATGGCCCTTTCGAGCCGGTACTGCGGTCGGGAGCGACGAGACCTCCGGGACAGGAGAGATTCCACTTCTACTCCAAGGAAAACGGCGTCAGGAAACTCTGTGAAAATTTTAGAGTGATCCAACGGTCGGATCAAAAGTTATGGCCCTTTCGAGCCGGTACTGCGGTCGGGGCGACGAGACCTCCGGGACAGGAGAGATTCCACTTCTACTCCAAGGAAAACGGCGTCAGGAAACTCTGTGAAAATTTTAGAGTGATCCAACGGTCGGATCAAAAGTTATGGCCCTTTCGAACCGGTACTGCGGTGGGAGGCGACGAGACCTCCGGGACAGGAGAGATTCCACTTCTACTCCAAGGAAAACGGCGTCCAGGAAACTCTGTGAAAATTTTAGAGTGATCCAACGGTCGGATCAAAAGTTATGGCCCTTTCGAGCCGGTACTGCGGTCGGGGCGACGAGACCTCCGGGACAGGGAGATTCCACTTCTACTCCAAGGAAAACGGCGTCAGGAAACTCTGTGAAAATTTTAGAGTGATCCAACGGTCGGATCAAAAGTTATGGCCCTTTCGAGCCGGTACTGCGGTCGGGAGCGACGAGACCTCCGGGACAGGAGAGATTCCACTTCTACTCCAAGGAAAACGGCGTCAGGAAACTCTGTGAAAATTTTAGAGTGATCCAACGGTCGGATCAAAAGTTATGGCCCTTTCGAGCCGGTACTGCGGTGGGAGCGACGAGACCTCCGGGACAGGAGAGATTCCACTTCTACTCCAAGGAAAACGGCGTCGGAAACTCTGTGAAAATTTTAGAGTGATCCAACGGTCGGATCAAAAGTTATGGCCCTTTCGAGCCGGTACTGCGGTCGGGGCGACGAGACCTCCGGGACACAGGAGAGATTCCACTTCTACTCCAAGGAAAACGGCGTCGGAAACTCTGTGAAAATTTTAGAGTGATCCAACGGTCGGATCAAAAGTTATGGCCCTTTCGAGCCGGTACTGCGGTCGGGAGCGACGAGACCTCCGGGACAGGAGAGATTCCACTTCTACTCCAAGGAAAACGGCGTCAGGAAACTCTGTGAAAATTTTAGAGTGATCCAACGGTCGGATCAAAAGTTATGGCCCTTTCGAGCCGGTACTGCGGTCGGGAGCGACGAGACCTCCGGGACAGGAGAGATTCCACTTCTACTCCAAGGAAAACGGCGTCAGGAAACTCTGTGAAAATTTTAGAGTGATCCAACGGTCGGATCAAAAGTTATGGCCCTTTCGAGCCGGTACTGCGGTCGGGGCGACGAGACCTCCGGGACAGGAGAGATTCCACTTCTACTCCAAGGAAAACGGCGTCGGAAACTCTGTGAAAATTTTAGAGTGATCCAACGGTCGGATCAAAAGTTATGGCCCTTTCGAGCCGGTACTGCGGTGGGAGCGACGAGACCTCCGGGACAGGAGAGATTCCACTTCTACTCCAAGGAAAACGGCGTCAGGAAACTCTGTGAAAATTTTAGAGTGATCCAACGGTCGGATCAAAAGTTATGGCCCTTTCGAGCCGGTACTGCGGTGGGAGCGACGAGACCTCGGGACACAGGAGAGATTCCACTTCTACTCCAAGGAAAACGGCGTCCAGGAAACTCTGTGAAAATTTTAGAGTGATCCAACGGTCGGATCAAAAGTTATGGCCCTTTCGAGCCGGTACTGCGGTGGGGGCGACGAGACCTCCGGGACAGGAGAGATTCCACTTCTACTCCAAGGAAAACGGCGTCAGGAAACTCCTGTGAAAATTTTAGAGTGATCCAACGGTCGGATCAAAAGTTATGGCCCTTTCGAGCCGGTACTCGGTCGGGAGCGACGAGACCTCGGGGGACAGGAGAGATTCCACTTCTACTCCAAGGAAAACGGCGTCAGGAAACTCTGTGAAAATTTTAGAGTGATCCAACGGTCGGATCAAAAGTTATGGCCCTTTCGAGCCGGTACTGCGGTCGGGAGCGACGAGACCTCCGGGACAGGAGAGATTCCACTTCTACTCCAAGGAAAACGGCGTCAGGAAACTCTGTGAAAATTTTAGAGTGATCCAACGGTCGGATCAAAAGTTATGGCCCTTTCGAACCGGTACTGCGGTCGGGAGCGACGAGACCTCCGGGACAGGAGAGATTCCACTTCTACTCCAAGGAAAACGGCGTCAGGAAACTCTGTGAAAATTTTAGAGTGATCCAACGGTCGGATCAAAAGTTATGGCCCTTTCGAACCGGTACTGCGGTCGGGAGCGACGAGACCTCCGGGACACCGAGGAGATTCCACTTCTACTCCAAGGAAAACGGCGTCGGAAACTCTGTGAAAATTTTAGAGTGATCCAACGGTCGGATCAAAAGTTATGGCCCTTTCGAGCCGGTACTGCGGTGGGAGCGACGAGACCTCCGGGACACAGGAGAGATTCCACTTCTACTCCAAGGAAAACGGCGTCAGGAAACTCTGTGAAAATTTTAGAGTGATCCAACGGTCGGATCAAAAGTTATGGCCCTTTCGAGCCGGTACTGCGGTCGGGAGCGACGAGACCTCCGGGACAGGAGAGATTCCACTTCTACTCCAAGGAAAACGGCGTCCAGGAAACTCTGTGAAAATTTTAGAGTGATCCAACGGTCGGATCAAAAGTTATGGCCCTTTCGAGCCGGTACTGCGGTGGGGCGACGAGACCTCGGGACAGGAGAGATTCCACTTCTACTCCAAGGAAAACGGCGTCAGGAAACTCTGTGAAAATTTTAGAGTGATCCAACGGTCGGATCAAAAGTTATGGCCCTTTCGAGCCGGTACTGCGGTCGGGAGCGACGAGACCTCCGGGACAGGAGAGATTCCACTTCTACTCCAAGGAAAACGGCGTCAGGAAACTCTGTGAAAATTTTAGAGTGATCCAACGGTCGGATCAAAAGTTATGGCCCTTTCGAGCCGGTACTGCGGTCGGGGCGACGAGACCTCGGGACACAGGAGAGATTCCACTTCTACTCCAAGGAAAACGGCGTCGGAAACTCTGTGAAAATTTTAGAGTGATCCAACGGTCGGATCAAAAGTTATGGCCCTTTCGAGCCGGTACTGCGGTCGGGAGCGACGAGACCTCCGGGACAGGAGAGATTCCACTTCTACTCCAAGGAAAACGGCGTCAGGAAACTCTGTGAAAATTTTAGAGTGATCCAACGGTCGGATCAAAAGTTATGGCCCTTTCGAGCCGGTACTGCGGTGGGAGCGACGAGACCTCCGGGACAGGAGAGATTCCACTTCTACTCCAAGGAAAACGGCGTCAGGAAACTCTGTGAAAATTTTAGAGTGATCCAACGGTCGGATCAAAAGTTATGGCCCTTTCGAGCCGGTACTGCGGTGGGAGCGACGAGACCTCCGGGACAGGAGAGATTCCACTTCTACTCCAAGGAAAACGGCGTCAGGAAACTCTGTGAAAATTTTAGAGTGATCCAACGGTCGGATCAAAAGTTATGGCCCTTTCGAGCCGGTACTGCGGTCGGGAGCGACGAGACCTCCGGGACAGGAGAGATTCCACTTCTACTCCAAGGAAAACGGCGTCAGGAAACTCTGTGAAAATTTTAGAGTGATCCAACGGTCGGATCAAAAGTTATGGCCCTTTCGAGCCGGTACTGCGGTGGGAGCGACGAGACCTCCGGGACAGGAGAGATTCCACTTCTACTCCAAGGAAAACGGCGTCAGGAAACTCTGTGAAAATTTTAGAGTGATCCAACGGTCGGATCAAAAGTTATGGCCCTTTCGAGCCGGTACTGCGGTGGGAGCGACGAGACCTCCGGGACAGGAGAGATTCCACTTCTACTCCAAGGAAAACGGCGTCAGGAAACTCTGTGAAAATTTTAGAGTGATCCAACGGTCGGATCAAAAGTTATGGCCCTTTCGAACCGGTACTGCGGTCGGGAGCGACGAGACCTCGGGACAGAGGAGAGATTCCACTTCTACTCCAAGGAAAACGGCGTCAGGAAACTCTGTGAAAATTTTAGAGTGATCCAACGGTCGGATCAAAAGTTATGGCCCTTTCGAGCCGGTACTGCGGTGGGGCGCGACGAGACCTCCGGGACACGAGGAGATTCCACTTCTACTCCAAGGAAAACGGCGTCCAGGAAACTCTGTGAAAATTTTAGAGTGATCCAACGGTCGGATCAAAAGTTATGGCCCTTTCGAGCCGGTACTGCGGTCGGGAGCGACGAGACCTCCGGGACAGGAGAGATTCCACTTCTACTCCAAGGAAAACGGCGTCAGGAAACTCTGTGAAAATTTTAGAGTGATCCAACGGTCGGATCAAAAGTTATGGCCCTTTCGAACCGGTACTGCGGTCGGGAGCGACGAGACCTCCGGGACACCAGGAGAGATTCCACTTCTACTCCAAGGAAAACGGCGTCAGGAAACTCCTGTGAAAATTTTAGAGTGATCCAACGGTCGGATCAAAAGTTATGGCCCTTTCGAGCCGGTACTGCGGTCGGGAGCGACGAGACCTCCGGGACAGGAGAGATTCCACTTCTACTCCAAGGAAAACGGCGTCAGGAAACTCTGTGAAAATTTTAGAGTGATCCAACGGTCGGATCAAAAGTTATGGCCCTTTCGAGCCGGTACTGCGGTGGGGCGACGAGACCTCCGGGACAGGAGAGATTCCACTTCTACTCCAAGGAAAACGGCGTCAGGAAACTCTGTGAAAATTTTAGAGTGATCCAACGGTCGGATCAAAAGTTATGGCCCTTTCGAACCGGTACTGCGGTCGGGAGCGACGAGACCTCCGGGACACAGGAGAGATTCCACTTCTACTCCAAGGAAAACGGCGTCAGGAAACTCTGTGAAAATTTTAGAGTGATCCAACGGTCGGATCAAAAGTTATGGCCCTTTCGAGCCGGTACTGCGGTCGGGGCGACGAGACCTCGGGACACCAGGAGAGATTCCACTTCTACTCCAAGGAAAACGGCGTCCAGGAAACTCTGTGAAAATTTTAGAGTGATCCAACGGTCGGATCAAAAGTTATGGCCCTTTCGAGCCGGTACTGCGGTCGGGGCGACGAGACCTCCGGGACAGGAGAGATTCCACTTCTACTCCAAGGAAAACGGCGTCAGGAAACTCTGTGAAAATTTTAGAGTGATCCAACGGTCGGATCAAAAGTTATGGCCCTTTCGAGCCGGTACTGCGGTCGGGGCGGCGAGACCTCCGGGACACAGGAGAGATTCCACTTCTACTCCAAGGAAAACGGCGTCAGGAAACTCCTGTGAAAATTTTAGAGTGATCCAACGGTCGGATCAAAAGTTATGGCCCTTTCGAACCGGTACTGCGGTCGGGGCGACGAGACCTCCGGGACAGGAGAGATTCCACTTCTACTCCAAGGAAAACGGCGTCAGGAAACTCTGTGAAAATTTTAGAGTGATCCAACGGTCGGATCAAAAGTTATGGCCCTTTCGAGCCGGTACTGCGGTCGGGAGCGACGAGACCTCCGGGACACAGGAGAGATTCCACTTCTACTCCAAGGAAAACGGCGTCCAGGAAACTCTGTGAAAATTTTAGAGTGATCCAACGGTCGGATCAAAAGTTATGGCCCTTTCGAGCCGGTACTGCGGTCGGGAGCGACGAGACCTCCGGGACAGGAGAGATTCCACTTCTACTCCAAGGAAAACGGCGTCCAGGAAACTCTGTGAAAATTTTAGAGTGATCCAACGGTCGGATCAAAAGTTATGGCCCTTTCGAGCCGGTACTGCGGTCGGGAGCGACGAGACCTCCGGGACAGGAGAGATTCCACTTCTACTCCAAGGAAAACGGCGTCCAGGAAACTCTGTGAAAATTTTAGAGTGATCCAACGGTCGGATCAAAAGTTATGGCCCTTTCGAGCCGGTACTGCGGTGGGAGCGACGAGACCTCCGGGACACAGGAGAGATTCCACTTCTACTCCAAGGAAAACGGCGTCAGGAAACTCCTGTGAAAATTTTAGAGTGATCCAACGGTCGGATCAAAAGTTATGGCCCTTTCGAGCCGGTACTGCGGTCGGGAGCGACGAGACCTCCGGGACACAGGAGAGATTCCACTTCTACTCCAAGGAAAACGGCGTCAGGAAACTCCTGTGAAAATTTTAGAGTGATCCAACGGTCGGATCAAAAGTTATGGCCCTTTCGAGCCGGTACTGCGGTCGGGAGCGACGAGACCTCCGGGACAGGAGAGATTCCACTTCTACTCCAAGGAAAACGGCGTCAGGAAACTCCTGTGAAAATTTTAGAGTGATCCAACGGTCGGATCAAAAGTTATGGCCCTTTCGAGCCGGTACTACTGCGGTCGGGGGCGACGAGACCTCGGGACAGGAGAGATTCCACTTCTACTCCAAGGAAAACGGCGTCAGGAAACTCTGTGAAAATTTTAGAGTGATCCAACGGTCGGATCAAAAGTTATGGCCCTTTCGAGCCGGTACTGCGGTCGGGAGCGACGAGACCTCCGGGACAGGAGAGATTCCACTTCTACTCCAAGGAAAACGGCGTCAGGAAACTCCTGTGAAAATTTTAGAGTGATCCAACGGTCGGATCAAAAGTTATGGCCCTTTCGAGCCGGTACTGCGGTGGGAGCGACGAGACCTCCGGGACACCAGGAGAGATTCCACTTCTACTCCAAGGAAAACGGCGTCCAGGAAACTCTGTGAAAATTTTAGAGTGATCCAACGGTCGGATCAAAAGTTATGGCCCTTTCGAGCCGGTACTGCGGTCGGGAGCGACGAGACCTCCGGGACAGGAGAGATTCCACTTCTACTCCAAGGAAAACGGCGTCCAGGAAACTCTGTGAAAATTTTAGAGTGATCCAACGGTCGGATCAAAAGTTATGGCCCTTTCGAGCCGGTACTGCGGTCGGGAGCGACGAGACCTCCGGGACACCGAGGAGAGATTCCACTTCTACTCCAAGGAAAACGGCGTCGGAAACTCTGTGAAAATTTTAGAGTGATCCAACGGTCGGATCAAAAGTTATGGCCCTTTCGAGCCGGTACTGCGGTCGGGAGCGACGAGACCTCCGGGACAGGAGAGATTCCACTTCTACTCCAAGGAAAACGGCGTCAGGAAACTCCTGTGAAAATTTTAGAGTGATCCAACGGTCGGATCAAAAGTTATGGCCCTTTCGAGCCGGTACTGCGGTCGGGAGCGACGAGACCTCCGGGACAGGAGAGATTCCACTTCTACTCCAAGGAAAACGGCGTCCGGAAACTCTGTGAAAATTTTAGAGTGATCCAACGGTCGGATCAAAAGTTATGGCCCTTTCGAGCCGGTACTGCGGTGGGAGCGACGAGACCTCCGGGACAGAGGAGAGATTCCACTTCTACTCCAAGGAAAACGGCGTCCAGGAAACTCTGTGAAAATTTTAGAGTGATCCAACGGTCGGATCAAAAGTTATGGCCCTTTCGAGCCGGTACTGCGGTCGGGAGCGACGAGACCTCCGGGACAGGAGAGATTCCACTTCTACTCCAAGGAAAACGGCGTCGGAAACTCTGTGAAAATTTTAGAGTGATCCAACGGTCGGATCAAAAGTTATGGCCCTTTCGAGCCGGTACTGCGGTCGGGAGCGACGAGACCTCGGGGACAGGAGAGATTCCACTTCTACTCCAAGGAAAACGGCGTCAGGAAACTCTGTGAAAATTTTAGAGTGATCCAACGGTCGGATCAAAAGTTATGGCCCTTTCGAGCCGGTACTGCGGTCGGGAGCGACGAGACCTCGGGACACAGGAGAGATTCCACTTCTACTCCAAGGAAAACGGCGTCCAGGAAACTCTGTGAAAATTTTAGAGTGATCCAACGGTCGGATCAAAAGTTATGGCCCTTTCGAACCGGTACTGCGGTCGGGGCGACGAGACCTCCGGGACCGAGGAGAGATTCCACTTCTACTCCAAGGAAAACGGCGTCAGGAAACTCTGTGAAAATTTTAGAGTGATCCAACGGTCGGATCAAAAGTTATGGCCCTTTCGAGCCGGTACTGCGGTCGGGAGCGACGAGACCTCCGGGACACCGAGGAGAGATTCCACTTCTACTCCAAGGAAAACGGCGTCAGGAAACTCTGTGAAAATTTTAGAGTGATCCAACGGTCGGATCAAAAGTTATGGCCCTTTCGAGCCGGTACTGCGGTGGGAGCGACGAGACCTCCGGGACAGGAGGAGATTCCACTTCTACTCCAAGGAAAACGGCGTCCAGGAAACTCTGTGAAAATTTTAGAGTGATCCAACGGTCGGATCAAAAGTTATGGCCCTTTCGAGCCGGTACTCGGTCGGGGGCGACGAGACCTCCGGGACAGGAGAGATTCCACTTCTACTCCAAGGAAAACGGCGTCAGGAAACTCTGTGAAAATTTTAGAGTGATCCAACGGTCGGATCAAAAGTTATGGCCCTTTCGAGCCGGTACTGCGGTCGGGAGCGACGAGACCTCCGGGACAGGAGAGATTCCACTTCTACTCCAAGGAAAACGGCGTCGGAAACTCTGTGAAAATTTTAGAGTGATCCAACGGTCGGATCAAAAGTTATGGCCCTTTCGAGCCGGTACTGCGGTCGGGAGCGACGAGACCTCCGGGACACAGGAGAGATTCCACTTCTACTCCAAGGAAAACGGCGTCCAGGAAACTCTGTGAAAATTTTAGAGTGATCCAACGGTCGGATCAAAAGTTATGGCCCTTTCGAGCCGGTACTGCGGTCGGGAGCGACGAGACCTCCGGGACACGAGGAGAGATTCCACTTCTACTCCAAGGAAAACGGCGTCAGGAAACTCTGTGAAAATTTTAGAGTGATCCAACGGTCGGATCAAAAGTTATGGCCCTTTCGAGCCGGTACTGCGGTCGGGGCGACGAGACCTCCGGGACAGGAGAGATTCCACTTCTACTCCAAGGAAAACGGCGTCAGGAAACTCTGTGAAAATTTTAGAGTGATCCAACGGTCGGATCAAAAGTTATGGCCCTTTCGAGCCGGTACTGCGGTCGGGGGCGACGAGACCTCCGGGACACAGGAGAGATTCCACTTCTACTCCAAGGAAAACGGCGTCCAGGAAACTCCTGTGAAAATTTTAGAGTGATCCAACGGTCGGATCAAAAGTTATGGCCCTTTCGAACCGGTACTGCGGTCGGGGCGACGAGACCTCGGGACACCGAGGAGAGATTCCACTTCTACTCCAAGGAAAACGGCGTCAGGAAACTCTGTGAAAATTTTAGAGTGATCCAACGGTCGGATCAAAAGTTATGGCCCTTTCGAGCCGGTACTGCGGTCGGGGCGACGAGACCTCCGGGACAGGAGAGATTCCACTTCTACTCCAAGGAAAACGGCGTCAGGAAACTCTGTGAAAATTTTAGAGTGATCCAACGGTCGGATCAAAAGTTATGGCCCTTTCGAGCCGGTACTGCGGTCGGGAGCGACGAGACCTCCGGGACACGAGGAGAGATTCCACTTCTACTCCAAGGAAAACGGCGTCCAGGAAACTCTGTGAAAATTTTAGAGTGATCCAACGGTCGGATCAAAAGTTATGGCCCTTTCGAGCCGGTACTGCGGTCGGGAGCGACGAGACCTCCGGGACACAGGAGAGATTCCACTTCTACTCCAAGGAAAACGGCGTCCGGAAACTCTGTGAAAATTTTAGAGTGATCCAACGGTCGGATCAAAAGTTATGGCCCTTTCGAGCCGGTACTGCGGTCGGGAGCGACGAGACCTCCGGGACAGGAGAGATTCCACTTCTACTCCAAGGAAAACGGCGTCGGAAACTCTGTGAAAATTTTAGAGTGATCCAACGGTCGGATCAAAAGTTATGGCCCTTTCGAGCCGGTACTGCGGTCGGGAGCGACGAGACCTCCGGGACACGAGGAGAGATTCCACTTCTACTCCAAGGAAAACGGCGTCCAGGAAACTCTGTGAAAATTTTAGAGTGATCCAACGGTCGGATCAAAAGTTATGGCCCTTTCGAGCCGGTACTGCGGTCGGGAGCGACGAGACCTCCGGGACAGAGGAGAGATTCCACTTCTACTCCAAGGAAAACGGCGTCGGAAACTCCTGTGAAAATTTTAGAGTGATCCAACGGTCGGATCAAAAGTTATGGCCCTTTCGAACCGGTACTGCGGTGGGGGCGACGAGACCTCGGGACAGGAGAGATTCCACTTCTACTCCAAGGAAAACGGCGTCAGGAAACTCTGTGAAAATTTTAGAGTGATCCAACGGTCGGATCAAAAGTTATGGCCCTTTCGAGCCGGTACTGCGGTCGGGGGCGACGAGACCTCCGGGACACCGAGGAGAGATTCCACTTCTACTCCAAGGAAAACGGCGTCAGGAAACTCTGTGAAAATTTTAGAGTGATCCAACGGTCGGATCAAAAGTTATGGCCCTTTCGAGCCGGTACTGCGGTCGGGGCGACGAGACCTCCGGGACAGGAGAGATTCCACTTCTACTCCAAGGAAAACGGCGTCAGGAAACTCTGTGAAAATTTTAGAGTGATCCAACGGTCGGATCAAAAGTTATGGCCCTTTCGAGCCGGTACTGCGGTCGGGAGCGACGAGACCTCCGGGACACCGAGGAGATTCCACTTCTACTCCAAGGAAAACGGCGTCCAGGAAACTCTGTGAAAATTTTAGAGTGATCCAACGGTCGGATCAAAAGTTATGGCCCTTTCGAGCCGGTACTGCGGTCGGGAGCGACGAGACCTCCGGGACACCGAGGAGAGATTCCACTTCTACTCCAAGGAAAACGGCGTCAGGAAACTCTGTGAAAATTTTAGAGTGATCCAACGGTCGGATCAAAAGTTATGGCCCTTTCGAGCCGGTACTGCGGTGGGAGCGACGAGACCTCCGGGACAGGAGAGATTCCACTTCTACTCCAAGGAAAACGGCGTCCAGGAAACTCTGTGAAAATTTTAGAGTGATCCAACGGTCGGATCAAAAGTTATGGCCCTTTCGAACCGGTACTGCGGTCGGGAGCGACGAGACCTCCGGGACAGGAGAGATTCCACTTCTACTCCAAGGAAAACGGCGTCGGAAACTCCTGTGAAAATTTTAGAGTGATCCAACGGTCGGATCAAAAGTTATGGCCCTTTCGAGCCGGTACTGCGGTCGGGAGCGACGAGACCTCCGGGACACAGGAGAGATTCCACTTCTACTCCAAGGAAAACGGCGTCGGAAACTCTGTGAAAATTTTAGAGTGATCCAACGGTCGGATCAAAAGTTATGGCCCTTTCGAGCCGGTACTGCGGTCGGGAGCGACGAGACCTCCGGGACAGGAGAGATTCCACTTCTACTCCAAGGAAAACGGCGTCCAGGAAACTCTGTGAAAATTTTAGAGTGATCCAACGGTCGGATCAAAAGTTATGGCCCTTTCGAGCCGGTACTGCGGTCGGGAGCGACGAGACCTCCGGGACAGGAGAGATTCCACTTCTACTCCAAGGAAAACGGCGTCAGGAAACTCTGTGAAAATTTTAGAGTGATCCAACGGTCGGATCAAAAGTTATGGCCCTTTCGAGCCGGTACTCGGTCGGGGCGACGAGACCTCCGGGACAGGAGAGATTCCACTTCTACTCCAAGGAAAACGGCGTCCGGAAACTCTGTGAAAATTTTAGAGTGATCCAACGGTCGGATCAAAAGTTATGGCCCTTTCGAGCCGGTACTGCGGTCGGGAGCGACGAGACCTCCGGGACACCGAGGAGAGATTCCACTTCTACTCCAAGGAAAACGGCGTCAGGAAACTCTGTGAAAATTTTAGAGTGATCCAACGGTCGGATCAAAAGTTATGGCCCTTTCGAGCCGGTACTGCGGTCGGGAGCGACGAGACCTCCGGGACAGGAGAGATTCCACTTCTACTCCAAGGAAAACGGCGTCCAGGAAACTCTGTGAAAATTTTAGAGTGATCCAACGGTCGGATCAAAAGTTATGGCCCTTTCGAACCGGTACTGCGGTCGGGAGCGACGAGACCTCCGGGACAGGAGAGATTCCACTTCTACTCCAAGGAAAACGGCGTCAGGAAACTCTGTGAAAATTTTAGAGTGATCCAACGGTCGGATCAAAAGTTATGGCCCTTTCGAACCGGTACTGCGGTCGGGAGCGACGAGACCTCCGGGACAGGAGAGATTCCACTTCTACTCCAAGGAAAACGGCGTCAGGAAACTCTGTGAAAATTTTAGAGTGATCCAACGGTCGGATCAAAAGTTATGGCCCTTTCGAGCCGGTACTGCGGTGGGAGCGACGAGACCTCCGGGACAGGAGAGATTCCACTTCTACTCCAAGGAAAACGGCGTCGGAAACTCCTGTGAAAATTTTAGAGTGATCCAACGGTCGGATCAAAAGTTATGGCCCTTTCGAGCCGGTACTGCGGTCGGGAGCGACGAGACCTCCGGGACACGAGGAGAGATTCCACTTCTACTCCAAGGAAAACGGCGTCAGGAAACTCTGTGAAAATTTTAGAGTGATCCAACGGTCGGATCAAAAGTTATGGCCCTTTCGAACCGGTACTGCGGTCGGGGGCGACGAGACCTCCGGGACAGGAGAGATTCCACTTCTACTCCAAGGAAAACGGCGTCAGGAAACTCTGTGAAAATTTTAGAGTGATCCAACGGTCGGATCAAAAGTTATGGCCCTTTCGAACCGGTACTGCGGTCGGGAGCGGCGAGACCTCCGGGACCGAGGAGAGATTCCACTTCTACTCCAAGGAAAACGGCGTCGGAAACTCTGTGAAAATTTTAGAGTGATCCAACGGTCGGATCAAAAGTTATGGCCCTTTCGAGCCGGTACTGCGGTCGGGAGCGACGAGACCTCCGGGACAGGAGAGATTCCACTTCTACTCCAAGGAAAACGGCGTCAGGAAACTCTGTGAAAATTTTAGAGTGATCCAACGGTCGGATCAAAAGTTATGGCCCTTTCGAGCCGGTACTGCGGTCGGGAGCGACGAGACCTCCGGGACAGGAGAGATTCCACTTCTACTCCAAGGAAAACGGCGTCAGGAAACTCCTGTGAAAATTTTAGAGTGATCCAACGGTCGGATCAAAAGTTATGGCCCTTTCGAGCCGGTACTGCGGTCGGGAGCGACGAGACCTCCGGGACGAGGAGAGATTCCACTTCTACTCCAAGGAAAACGGCGTCCAGGAAACTCTGTGAAAATTTTAGAGTGATCCAACGGTCGGATCAAAAGTTATGGCCCTTTCGAGCCGGTACTGCGGTCGGGAGCGACGAGACCTCCGGGACACCGAGGAGAGATTCCACTTCTACTCCAAGGAAAACGGCGTCAGGAAACTCCTGTGAAAATTTTAGAGTGATCCAACGGTCGGATCAAAAGTTATGGCCCTTTCGAGCCGGTACTGCGGTCGGGAGCGACGAGACCTCCGGGACACCGAGGAGAGATTCCACTTCTACTCCAAGGAAAACGGCGTCAGGAAACTCTGTGAAAATTTTAGAGTGATCCAACGGTCGGATCAAAAGTTATGGCCCTTTCGAACCGGTACTGCGGTGGGAGCGACGAGACCTCCGGGACACCGAGGAGATTCCACTTCTACTCCAAGGAAAACGGCGTCCAGGAAACTCTGTGAAAATTTTAGAGTGATCCAACGGTCGGATCAAAAGTTATGGCCCTTTCGACCGGTACTGCGGTCGGGAGCGACGAGACCTCCGGGACACCGAGGAGAGATTCCACTTCTACTCCAAGGAAAACGGCGTCAGGAAACTCTGTGAAAATTTTAGAGTGATCCAACGGTCGGATCAAAAGTTATGGCCCTTTCGAGCCGGTACTGCGGTCGGGGCGACGAGACCTCCGGGACACCGAGGAGAGATTCCACTTCTACTCCAAGGAAAACGGCGTCAGGAAACTCTGTGAAAATTTTAGAGTGATCCAACGGTCGGATCAAAAGTTATGGCCCTTTCGAGCCGGTACTGCGGTCGGGGCGACGAGACCTCCGGGACAGGAGAGATTCCACTTCTACTCCAAGGAAAACGGCGTCAGGAAACTCTGTGAAAATTTTAGAGTGATCCAACGGTCGGATCAAAAGTTATGGCCCTTTCGAGCCGGTACTGCGGGTCGGGGCGACGAGACCTCCGGGACAGGAGAGATTCCACTTCTACTCCAAGGAAAACGGCGTCAGGAAACTCTGTGAAAATTTTAGAGTGATCCAACGGTCGGATCAAAAGTTATGGCCCTTTCGACCGGTACTGCGGTGGGAGCGACGAGACCTCCGGGACACAGGAGAGATTCCACTTCTACTCCAAGGAAAACGGCGTCAGGAAACTCTGTGAAAATTTTAGAGTGATCCAACGGTCGGATCAAAAGTTATGGCCCTTTCGAGCCGGTACTCGGTCGGGAGCGACGAGACCTCCGGGACACAGGAGAGATTCCACTTCTACTCCAAGGAAAACGGCGTCGGAAACTCTGTGAAAATTTTAGAGTGATCCAACGGTCGGATCAAAAGTTATGGCCCTTTCGAGCCGGTACTGCGGTCGGGAGCGACGAGACCTCCGGGACACAGGAGAGATTCCACTTCTACTCCAAGGAAAACGGCGTCAGGAAACTCCTGTGAAAATTTTAGAGTGATCCAACGGTCGGATCAAAAGTTATGGCCCTTTCGAGCCGGTACTGCGGTCGGGAGCGACGAGACCTCCGGGACAGGAGAGATTCCACTTCTACTCCAAGGAAAACGGCGTCAGGAAACTCCTGTGAAAATTTTAGAGTGATCCAACGGTCGGATCAAAAGTTATGGCCCTTTCGAGCCGGTACTGCGGTGGGAGCGACGAGACCTCCGGGACACCAGGAGAGATTCCACTTCTACTCCAAGGAAAACGGCGTCAGGAAACTCTGTGAAAATTTTAGAGTGATCCAACGGTCGGATCAAAAGTTATGGCCCTTTCGAGCCGGTACTGCGGTGGGGAGCGCGAGACCTCCGGGACACAGGAGAGATTCCACTTCTACTCCAAGGAAAACGGCGTCCAGGAAACTCTGTGAAAATTTTAGAGTGATCCAACGGTCGGATCAAAAGTTATGGCCCTTTCGAACCGGTACTGCGGTCGGGAGCGACGAGACCTCCGGGACAGGAGAGATTCCACTTCTACTCCAAGGAAAACGGCGTCAGGAAACTCTGTGAAAATTTTAGAGTGATCCAACGGTCGGATCAAAAGTTATGGCCCTTTCGACCGGTACTGCGGTCGGGAGCGACGAGACCTCCGGGACAGGAGAGATTCCACTTCTACTCCAAGGAAAACGGCGTCAGGAAACTCCTGTGAAAATTTTAGAGTGATCCAACGGTCGGATCAAAAGTTATGGCCCTTTCGAGCCGGTACTGCGGTCGGGAGCGGCGACGAGACCTCCGGGACACAGGAGAGATTCCACTTCTACTCCAAGGAAAACGGCGTCAGGAAACTCTGTGAAAATTTTAGAGTGATCCAACGGTCGGATCAAAAGTTATGGCCCTTTCGAACCGGTACTGCGGTCGGGAGCGACGAGACCTCCGGGACAGGAGAGATTCCACTTCTACTCCAAGGAAAACGGCGTCAGGAAACTCTGTGAAAATTTTAGAGTGATCCAACGGTCGGATCAAAAGTTATGGCCCTTTCGAGCCGGTACTCGGTCGGGGGCGACGAGACCTCCGGGACACAGGAGAGATTCCACTTCTACTCCAAGGAAAACGGCGTCCGGAAACTCTGTGAAAATTTTAGAGTGATCCAACGGTCGGATCAAAAGTTATGGCCCTTTCGAGCCGGTACTGCGGTCGGGGCGGCGAGACCTCCGGGACACGAGGAGAGATTCCACTTCTACTCCAAGGAAAACGGCGTCAGGAAACTCTGTGAAAATTTTAGAGTGATCCAACGGTCGGATCAAAAGTTATGGCCCTTTCGAGCCGGTACTGCGGTCGGGAGCGACGAGACCTCGGGACAGGAGAGATTCCACTTCTACTCCAAGGAAAACGGCGTCAGGAAACTCTGTGAAAATTTTAGAGTGATCCAACGGTCGGATCAAAAGTTATGGCCCTTTCGAGCCGGTACTGCGGTCGGGAGCGACGAGACCTCCGGGACAGGAGAGATTCCACTTCTACTCCAAGGAAAACGGCGTCAGGAAACTCTGTGAAAATTTTAGAGTGATCCAACGGTCGGATCAAAAGTTATGGCCCTTTCGAGCCGGTACTGCTGGTGGGAGCGACGAGACCTCCGGGACAGGAGAGATTCCACTTCTACTCCAAGGAAAACGGCGTCAGGAAACTCTGTGAAAATTTTAGAGTGATCCAACGGTCGGATCAAAAGTTATGGCCCTTTCGAGCCGGTACTGCGGTCGGGAGCGACGAGACCTCGGGGACAGGAGAGATTCCACTTCTACTCCAAGGAAAACGGCGTCAGGAAACTCTGTGAAAATTTTAGAGTGATCCAACGGTCGGATCAAAAGTTATGGCCCTTTCGAGCCGGTACTGCGGTCGGGGCGACGAGACCTCCGGGACAGGAGAGATTCCACTTCTACTCCAAGGAAAACGGCGTCCAGGAAACTCTGTGAAAATTTTAGAGTGATCCAACGGTCGGATCAAAAGTTATGGCCCTTTCGAGCCGGTACTGCGGTCGGGAGCGACGAGACCTCCGGGACACCGAGGAGAGATTCCACTTCTACTCCAAGGAAAACGGCGTCCAGGAAACTCTGTGAAAATTTTAGAGTGATCCAACGGTCGGATCAAAAGTTATGGCCCTTTCGAACCGGTACTGCGGTCGGGGGCGACGAGACCTCCGGGACAGGAGAGATTCCACTTCTACTCCAAGGAAAACGGCGTCGGAAACTCTGTGAAAATTTTAGAGTGATCCAACGGTCGGATCAAAAGTTATGGCCCTTTCGAACCGGTACTGCGGTCGGGAGCGACGAGACCTCCGGGACACCGAGGAGAGATTCCACTTCTACTCCAAGGAAAACGGCGTCAGGAAACTCCTGTGAAAATTTTAGAGTGATCCAACGGTCGGATCAAAAGTTATGGCCCTTTCGAGCCGGTACTGCGGTGGGAGCGACGAGACCTCCGGGACACCGAGGAGAGATTCCACTTCTACTCCAAGGAAAACGGCGTCCGGAAACTCTGTGAAAATTTTAGAGTGATCCAACGGTCGGATCAAAAGTTATGGCCCTTTCGAGCCGGTACTGCGGTCGGGAGCGACGAGACCTCGGGGACAGGAGAGATTCCACTTCTACTCCAAGGAAAACGGCGTCAGGAAACTCTGTGAAAATTTTAGAGTGATCCAACGGTCGGATCAAAAGTTATGGCCCTTTCGAACCGGTACTGCGGTCGGGGCGACGAGACCTCCGGGACACAGGAGAGATTCCACTTCTACTCCAAGGAAAACGGCGTCCAGGAAACTCTGTGAAAATTTTAGAGTGATCCAACGGTCGGATCAAAAGTTATGGCCCTTTCGAGCCGGTACTCGGTGGGAGCGACGAGACCTCGGGACACGAGGAGAGATTCCACTTCTACTCCAAGGAAAACGGCGTCAGGAAACTCTGTGAAAATTTTAGAGTGATCCAACGGTCGGATCAAAAGTTATGGCCCTTTCGAGCCGGTACTGCGGTCGGGGCGACGAGACCTCCGGGACACAGGAGAGATTCCACTTCTACTCCAAGGAAAACGGCGTCCAGGAAACTCTGTGAAAATTTTAGAGTGATCCAACGGTCGGATCAAAAGTTATGGCCCTTTCGACCGGTACTGCGGTCGGGAGCGGCGACGAGACCTCCGGGACACAGGAGAGATTCCACTTCTACTCCAAGGAAAACGGCGTCAGGAAACTCTGTGAAAATTTTAGAGTGATCCAACGGTCGGATCAAAAGTTATGGCCCTTTCGAGCCGGTACTGCGGTCGGGGCGGCGACGAGACCTCCGGGACACAGGAGAGATTCCACTTCTACTCCAAGGAAAACGGCGTCCAGGAAACTCTGTGAAAATTTTAGAGTGATCCAACGGTCGGATCAAAAGTTATGGCCCTTTCGAGCCGGTACTGCGGTCGGGAGCGACGAGACCTCCGGGACAGGAGAGATTCCACTTCTACTCCAAGGAAAACGGCGTCAGGAAACTCTGTGAAAATTTTAGAGTGATCCAACGGTCGGATCAAAAGTTATGGCCCTTTCGAGCCGGTACTGCGGTCGGGAGCGACGAGACCTCCGGGACAGGAGAGATTCCACTTCTACTCCAAGGAAAACGGCGTCCAGGAAACTCTGTGAAAATTTTAGAGTGATCCAACGGTCGGATCAAAAGTTATGGCCCTTTCGAACCGGTACTGCGGTCGGGGCGACGAGACCTCTCGGGACACAGGAGAGATTCCACTTCTACTCCAAGGAAAACGGCGTCAGGAAACTCTGTGAAAATTTTAGAGTGATCCAACGGTCGGATCAAAAGTTATGGCCCTTTCGAGCCGGTACTGCGGTCGGGAGCGACGAGACCTCCGGGACAGGAGAGATTCCACTTCTACTCCAAGGAAAACGGCGTCCGGAAACTCCTGTGAAAATTTTAGAGTGATCCAACGGTCGGATCAAAAGTTATGGCCCTTTCGAGCCGGTACTGCGGTCGGGAGCGACGAGACCTCCGGGACACAGGAGAGATTCCACTTCTACTCCAAGGAAAACGGCGTCAGGAAACTCTGTGAAAATTTTAGAGTGATCCAACGGTCGGATCAAAAGTTATGGCCCTTTCGAGCCGGTACTGCTGGTCGGGAGCGACGAGACCTCCGGGACACCGAGGAGAGATTCCACTTCTACTCCAAGGAAAACGGCGTCAGGAAACTCTGTGAAAATTTTAGAGTGATCCAACGGTCGGATCAAAAGTTATGGCCCTTTCGACCGGTACTGCGGTCGGGAGCGACGAGACCTCCGGGACACCGAGGAGAGATTCCACTTCTACTCCAAGGAAAACGGCGTCCAGGAAACTCCTGTGAAAATTTTAGAGTGATCCAACGGTCGGATCAAAAGTTATGGCCCTTTCGAACCGGTACTGCGGTCGGGAGCGACGAGACCTCCGGGACAGGAGAGATTCCACTTCTACTCCAAGGAAAACGGCGTCCAGGAAACTCTGTGAAAATTTTAGAGTGATCCAACGGTCGGATCAAAAGTTATGGCCCTTTCGAGCCGGTACTGCGGTCGGGAGCGACGAGACCTCCGGGACAGGAGAGATTCCACTTCTACTCCAAGGAAAACGGCGTCCAGGAAACTCTGTGAAAATTTTAGAGTGATCCAACGGTCGGATCAAAAGTTATGGCCCTTTCGAACCGGTACTGCGGTCGGGGCGACGAGACCTCGGGGACAGGAGAGATTCCACTTCTACTCCAAGGAAAACGGCGTCAGGAAACTCCTGTGAAAATTTTAGAGTGATCCAACGGTCGGATCAAAAGTTATGGCCCTTTCGAACCGGTACTGCGGTCGGGAGCGACGAGACCTCCGGGACACCGAGGAGAGATTCCACTTCTACTCCAAGGAAAACGGCGTCAGGAAACTCTGTGAAAATTTTAGAGTGATCCAACGGTCGGATCAAAAGTTATGGCCCTTTCGAACCGGTACTCGGTCGGGAGCGACGAGACCTCCGGGACAGGAGAGATTCCACTTCTACTCCAAGGAAAACGGCGTCAGGAAACTCTGTGAAAATTTTAGAGTGATCCAACGGTCGGATCAAAAGTTATGGCCCTTTCGAACCGGTACTGCGGTCGGGAGCGACGAGACCTCCGGGACACCGAGGAGAGATTCCACTTCTACTCCAAGGAAAACGGCGTCAGGAAACTCTGTGAAAATTTTAGAGTGATCCAACGGTCGGATCAAAAGTTATGGCCCTTTCGAACCGGTACTGCGGTGGGGCGACGAGACCTCGGGACACGAGGAGAGATTCCACTTCTACTCCAAGGAAAACGGCGTCAGGAAACTCTGTGAAAATTTTAGAGTGATCCAACGGTCGGATCAAAAGTTATGGCCCTTTCGAGCCGGTACTGCGGTCGGGAGCGACGAGACCTCCGGGACAGGAGAGATTCCACTTCTACTCCAAGGAAAACGGCGTCAGGAAACTCTGTGAAAATTTTAGAGTGATCCAACGGTCGGATCAAAAGTTATGGCCCTTTCGAGCCGGTACTGCGGTCGGGAGCGACGAGACCTCCGGGACAGGAGAGATTCCACTTCTACTCCAAGGAAAACGGCGTCCAGGAAACTCTGTGAAAATTTTAGAGTGATCCAACGGTCGGATCAAAAGTTATGGCCCTTTCGAGCCGGTACTGCGGTCGGGAGCGACGAGACCTCCGGGACACCAGGAGAGATTCCACTTCTACTCCAAGGAAAACGGCGTCAGGAAACTCTTGTGAAAATTTTAGAGTGATCCAACGGTCGGATCAAAAGTTATGGCCCTTTCGAACCGGTACTGCGGTCGGGAGCGACGAGACCTCCGGGACACAGGAGAGATTCCACTTCTACTCCAAGGAAAACGGCGTCCAGGAAACTCTGTGAAAATTTTAGAGTGATCCAACGGTCGGATCAAAAGTTATGGCCCTTTCGAGCCGGTACTGCGGTCGGGAGCGACGAGACCTCCGGGACAGGAGAGATTCCACTTCTACTCCAAGGAAAACGGCGTCAGGAAACTCCTGTGAAAATTTTAGAGTGATCCAACGGTCGGATCAAAAGTTATGGCCCTTTCGAACCGGTACTTTGGTCAAGAGCGACGAGACCTCCGGGACACCGACAGGGGAGATTCCACTTCTACTCCAAGGAAAACGGCGTCAGGAAACTCCTGTGAAAATTTTAGAGTGATCCAACGGTCGGATCAAAAGTTATGGCCCTTTCGACCGGTACTGCGGTCGGGAGCGACGAGACCTCCGGGACACAGGAGAGATTCCACTTCTACTCCAAGGAAAACGGCGTCCAGGAAACTCTGTGAAAATTTTAGAGTGATCCAACGGTCGGATCAAAAGTTATGGCCCTTTCGAGCCGGTACTGCGGTGGGAGCGACGAGACCTCCGGGACACCGGGAGAGATTCCACTTCTACTCCAAGGAAAACGGCGTCCAGGAAACTCTGTGAAAATTTTAGAGTGATCCAACGGTCGGATCAAAAGTTATGGCCCTTTCGAGCCGGTACTGCGGTCGGGAGCGACGAGACCTCAGGGGACACCGAGGAGAGATTCCACTTCTACTCCAAGGAAAACGGCGTCCAGGAAACTCTGTGAAAATTTTAGAGTGATCCAACGGTCGGATCAAAAGTTATGGCCCTTTCGAGCCGGTACTGCGGTCGGGAGCGACGAGACCTCCGGGACACCGAGGAGAGATTCCACTTCTACTCCAAGGAAAACGGCGTCCAGGAAACTCTGTGAAAATTTTAGAGTGATCCAACGGTCGGATCAAAAGTTATGGCCCTTTCGAGCCGGTACTGCGGTCGGGAGCGACGAGACCTCCGGGACACAGGAGAGATTCCACTTCTACTCCAAGGAAAACGGCGTCAGGAAACTCTGTGAAAATTTTAGAGTGATCCAACGGTCGGATCAAAAGTTATGGCCCTTTCGAGCCGGTACTCGGTCGGGAGCGACGAGACCTCCGGGACACCGAGGAGAGATTCCACTTCTACTCCAAGGAAAACGGCGTCCAGGAAACTCTGTGAAAATTTTAGAGTGATCCAACGGTCGGATCAAAAGTTATGGCCCTTTCGAACCGGTACTGCGGTCGGGAGCGACGAGACCTCCGGGACAGGAGAGATTCCACTTCTACTCCAAGGAAAACGGCGTCAGGAAACTCTGTGAAAATTTTAGAGTGATCCAACGGTCGGATCAAAAGTTATGGCCCTTTCGAACCGGTACTGCGGTGGGAGCGACGAGACCTCCGGGACAGGAGAGATTCCACTTCTACTCCAAGGAAAACGGCGTCCGGAAACTCTGTGAAAATTTTAGAGTGATCCAACGGTCGGATCAAAAGTTATGGCCCTTTCGAACCGGTACTGCGGTCGGGAGCGACGAGACCTCCGGGACAGGAGAGATTCCACTTCTACTCCAAGGAAAACGGCGTCCGGAAACTCCTGTGAAAATTTTAGAGTGATCCAACGGTCGGATCAAAAGTTATGGCCCTTTCGAGAACCGGTACTGCGGTCGGGGAGCGACGAGACCTCCGGGACACAGGAGAGATTCCACTTCTACTCCAAGGAAAACGGCGTCGGAAACTCTGTGAAAATTTTAGAGTGATCCAACGGTCGGATCAAAAGTTATGGCCCTTTCGAACCGGTACTGCTGGTCGGGAGCGACGAGACCTCGGGACACCGAGGAGAGATTCCACTTCTACTCCAAGGAAAACGGCGTCCAGGAAACTCTGTGAAAATTTTAGAGTGATCCAACGGTCGGATCAAAAGTTATGGCCCTTTCGAACCGGTACTGCGGTCGGGAGCGACGAGACCTCCGGGACACCGAGGAGAGATTCCACTTCTACTCCAAGGAAAACGGCGTCCAGGAAACTCCTGTGAAAATTTTAGAGTGATCCAACGGTCGGATCAAAAGTTATGGCCCTTTCGAACCGGTACTGCGGTCGGGAGCGACGAGACCTCCGGGACACGAGGAGAGATTCCACTTCTACTCCAAGGAAAACGGCGTCCAGGAAACTCTGTGAAAATTTTAGAGTGATCCAACGGTCGGATCAAAAGTTATGGCCCTTTCGAGCCGGTACTGCGGTGGGAGCGACGAGACCTCCGGGACACAGGAGAGATTCCACTTCTACTCCAAGGAAAACGGCGTCCAGGAAACTCTGTGAAAATTTTAGAGTGATCCAACGGTCGGATCAAAAGTTATGGCCCTTTCGAGCCGGTACTGCGGTCGGGGGCGACGAGACCTCCGGGACACCGAGGAGAGATTCCACTTCTACTCCAAGGAAAACGGCGTCGGAAACTCCTGTGAAAATTTTAGAGTGATCCAACGGTCGGATCAAAAGTTATGGCCCTTTCGAGCCGGTACTGCGGTCGGGAGCGACGAGACCTCCGGGACACCGAGGAGAGATTCCACTTCTACTCCAAGGAAAACGGCGTCAGGAAACTCTGTGAAAATTTTAGAGTGATCCAACGGTCGGATCAAAAGTTATGGCCCTTTCGAACCGGTACTGCGGTGGGAGCGACGAGACCTCCGGGACACAGGAGAGATTCCACTTCTACTCCAAGGAAAACGGCGTCCAGGAAACTCTGTGAAAATTTTAGAGTGATCCAACGGTCGGATCAAAAGTTATGGCCCTTTCGAACCGGTACTGCGGTCGGGAGCGACGAGACCTCCGGGACAGGAGAGATTCCACTTCTACTCCAAGGAAAACGGCGTCCGGAAACTCTGTGAAAATTTTAGAGTGATCCAACGGTCGGATCAAAAGTTATGGCCCTTTCGAACCGGTACTGCGGTCGGGAGCGACGAGACCTCCGGGACACCGAGGAGAGATTCCACTTCTACTCCAAGGAAAACGGCGTCCAGGAAACTCCTGTGAAAATTTTAGAGTGATCCAACGGTCGGATCAAAAGTTATGGCCCTTTCGAGCCGGTACTGCGGTCGGGGCGACGAGACCTCCGGGACACCGAGGAGAGATTCCACTTCTACTCCAAGGAAAACGGCGTCCAGGAAACTCCTGTGAAAATTTTAGAGTGATCCAACGGTCGGATCAAAAGTTATGGCCCTTTCGAACCGGTACTGTGGTCAGGAGTGACGAGACCTCCGGGACACCGAGGAGAGATTCCACTTCTACTCCAAGGAAAACGGCGTCAGGAAACTCTGTGAAAATTTTAGAGTGATCCAACGGTCGGATCAAAAGTTATGGCCCTTTCGAGCCGGTACTGCGGTCGGGAGCGACGAGACCTCCGGGACAGGAGAGATTCCACTTCTACTCCAAGGAAAACGGCGTCCGGAAACTCCTGTGAAAATTTTAGAGTGATCCAACGGTCGGATCAAAAGTTATGGCCCTTTCGAACCGGTACTGCGGTCGGGAGCGACGAGACCTCCGGGACAGGAGAGATTCCACTTCTACTCCAAGGAAAACGGCGTCCAGGAAACTCTGTGAAAATTTTAGAGTGATCCAACGGTCGGATCAAAAGTTATGGCCCTTTCGAGCCGGTACTGCTGGTCGGGAGCGACGAGACCTCCGGGACACAGGAGAGATTCCACTTCTACTCCAAGGAAAACGGCGTCGGAAACTCCTGTGAAAATTTTAGAGTGATCCAACGGTCGGATCAAAAGTTATGGCCCTTTCGAGCCGGTACTGCGGTCGGGAGCGACGAGACCTCCGGGACCGAGGAGAGATTCCACTTCTACTCCAAGGAAAACGGCGTCCGGAAACTCTGTGAAAATTTTAGAGTGATCCAACGGTCGGATCAAAAGTTATGGCCCTTTCGAACCGGTACTGCGGTCGGGAGCGACGAGACCTCCGGGACACAGGAGAGATTCCACTTCTACTCCAAGGAAAACGGCGTCCAGGAAACTCTGTGAAAATTTTAGAGTGATCCAACGGTCGGATCAAAAGTTATGGCCCTTTCGAACCGGTACTGCGGTCGGGGCGACGAGACCTCGGGACACCAGGAGAGATTCCACTTCTACTCCAAGGAAAACGGCGTCAGGAAACTCTGTGAAAATTTTAGAGTGATCCAACGGTCGGATCAAAAGTTATGGCCCTTTCGAGCCGGTACTGCGGTCGGGAGCGACGAGACCTCGGGACACCGAGGAGAGATTCCACTTCTACTCCAAGGAAAACGGCGTCCAGGAAACTCTGTGAAAATTTTAGAGTGATCCAACGGTCGGATCAAAAGTTATGGCCCTTTCGAAGCCGGTACTACTGCGGTCGGGAGCGACGAGACCTCCGGGACAGGAGAGATTCCACTTCTACTCCAAGGAAAACGGCGTCGGAAACTCCTGTGAAAATTTTAGAGTGATCCAACGGTCGGATCAAAAGTTATGGCCCTTTCGAAGCCGGTACTGCGGTCGGGAGCGACGAGACCTCCGGGACACCGAGGAGATTCCACTTCTACTCCAAGGAAAACGGCGTCGGAAACTCTGTGAAAATTTTAGAGTGATCCAACGGTCGGATCAAAAGTTATGGCCCTTTCGAGCCGGTACTGCGGTCGGGAGCGACGAGACCTCCGGGACACCGAGGAGAGATTCCACTTCTACTCCAAGGAAAACGGCGTCAGGAAACTCTGTGAAAATTTTAGAGTGATCCAACGGTCGGATCAAAAGTTATGGCCCTTTCGAGCCGGTACTGCGGTCGGGAGCGACGAGACCTCCGGGACACCGAGGAGAGATTCCACTTCTACTCCAAGGAAAACGGCGTCGGAAACTCTGTGAAAATTTTAGAGTGATCCAACGGTCGGATCAAAAGTTATGGCCCTTTCGAACCGGTACTGCGGTCGGGAGCGACGAGACCTCCGGGACACAGGGAGAGATTCCACTTCTACTCCAAGGAAAACGGCGTCCAGGAAACTCTTGTGAAAATTTTAGAGTGATCCAACGGTCGGATCAAAAGTTATGGCCCTTTCGAGCCGGTACTGCGGTCGGGAGCGACGAGACCTCCGGGACACCGAGGAGAGATTCCACTTCTACTCCAAGGAAAACGGCGTCCGGAAACTCTGTGAAAATTTTAGAGTGATCCAACGGTCGGATCAAAAGTTATGGCCCTTTCGAGCCGGTACTGCGGTCGGGAGCGACGAGACCTCCGGGACACCGAGGAGAGATTCCACTTCTACTCCAAGGAAAACGGCGTCAGGAAACTCCTGTGAAAATTTTAGAGTGATCCAACGGTCGGATCAAAAGTTATGGCCCTTTCGAGCCGGTACTGCTGGTGGGGAGCGACGAGACCTCCGGGACACGAGGAGAGATTCCACTTCTACTCCAAGGAAAACGGCGTCGGAAACTCTGTGAAAATTTTAGAGTGATCCAACGGTCGGATCAAAAGTTATGGCCCTTTCGAACCGGTACTGCGGTCGGGAGCGACGAGACCTCCGGGACACGAGGAGAGATTCCACTTCTACTCCAAGGAAAACGGCGTCCAGGAAACTCCTGTGAAAATTTTAGAGTGATCCAACGGTCGGATCAAAAGTTATGGCCCTTTCGAGCCGGTACTGCGGTCGGGAGCGACGAGACCTCCGGGACAGGAGAGATTCCACTTCTACTCCAAGGAAAACGGCGTCCAGGAAACTCTGTGAAAATTTTAGAGTGATCCAACGGTCGGATCAAAAGTTATGGCCCTTTCGAACCGGTACTCCGGTCGGGAGCGACGAGACCTCCGGGACACCGAGGAGAGATTCCATTTCTACTCCAAGGAAAACAGCGTCAGGAAACTCCTGTGAAAATTTTAGAGTGATCCAACGGTCGGATCAAAAGTTATGGCCCTTTCGAACCGGTACTCTGGTCGGGAGCGACGAGACCTCCGGGACACCGAGGAGAGATTCCACTTCTACTCCAAGGAAAACAGCGTCAGGAAACTCCTGTGAAAATTTTAGAGTGATCCAACGGTCGGATCAAAAGTTATGGCCCTTTCGAACCGGTACTGCGGTCGGGGGCGACGAGACCTCCGGGACACAGGAGAGATTCCACTTCTACTCCAAGGAAAACGGCGTCCAGGAAACTCTGTGAAAATTTTAGAGTGATCCAACGGTCGGATCAAAAGTTATGGCCCTTTCGAGCCGGTACTGCGGTCGGGAGCGACGAGACCTCCGGGACACGGAGAGATTCCACTTCTACTCCAAGGAAAACGGCGTCCAGGAAACTCCTGTGAAAATTTTAGAGTGATCCAACGGTCGGATCAAAAGTTATGGCCCTTTCGAGCCGGTACTGCGGTCGGGAGCGACGAGACCTCCGGGACAGGAGAGATTCCACTTCTACTCCAAGGAAAACGGCGTCCAGGAAACTCTGTGAAAATTTTAGAGTGATCCAACGGTCGGATCAAAAGTTATGGCCCTTTCGAACCGGTACTGCGGTCGGGAGCGACGAGACCTCGGGACACAGGAGAGATTCCACTTCTACTCCAAGGAAAACGGCGTCAGGAAACTCTGTGAAAATTTTAGAGTGATCCAACGGTCGGATCAAAAGTTATGGCCCTTTCGAACCGGTACTGCGGTCGGGAGCGACGAGACCTCCGGGACACAGGAGAGATTCCACTTCTACTCCAAGGAAAACGGCGTCCGGAAACTCCTGTGAAAATTTTAGAGTGATCCAACGGTCGGATCAAAAGTTATGGCCCTTTCGAACCGGTACTGCGGTCGGGAGCGACGAGACCTCCGGGACACCGAGGAGAGATTCCACTTCTACTCCAAGGAAAACGGCGTCCAGGAAACTCTGTGAAAATTTTAGAGTGATCCAACGGTCGGATCAAAAGTTATGGCCCTTTCGAACCGGTATCTGGTCGGGGCGACGAGACCTCCGGGACACAGGAGAGATTCCACTTCTACTCCAAGGAAAACGGCGTCCAGGAAACTCTGTGAAAATTTTAGAGTGATCCAACGGTCGGATCAAAAGTTATGGCCCTTTCGAGCCGGTACTGCGGTGGGGGCGACGAGACCTCCGGGACACGAGGAGAGATTCCACTTCTACTCCAAGGAAAACGGCGTCCAGGAAACTCCTGTGAAAATTTTAGAGTGATCCAACGGTCGGATCAAAAGTTATGGCCCTTTCGAACCGGTACTGCGGTGTCGGGAGCGACGAGACCTCCGGGACAGGAGAGATTCCACTTCTACTCCAAGGAAAACGGCGTCGGAAACTCCTGTGAAAATTTTAGAGTGATCCAACGGTCGGATCAAAAGTTATGGCCCTTTCGAACCGGTACTCGGTCGGGGGCGACGAGACCTCCGGGACACAGGAGAGATTCCACTTCTACTCCAAGGAAAACGGCGTCAGGAAACTCTGTGAAAATTTTAGAGTGATCCAACGGTCGGATCAAAAGTTATGGCCCTTTCGAGCCGGTACTGCTGGTCGGGAGCGACGAGACCTCCGGGACAGGAGAGATTCCACTTCTACTCCAAGGAAAACGGCGTCGGAAACTCTGTGAAAATTTTAGAGTGATCCAACGGTCGGATCAAAAGTTATGGCCCTTTCGAACCGGTACTGCGGTCGGGAGCGACGAGACCTCTCGGGACACAGGAGAGATTCCACTTCTACTCCAAGGAAAACGGCGTCGGAAACTCTGTGAAAATTTTAGAGTGATCCAACGGTCGGATCAAAAGTTATGGCCCTTTCGAGCCGGTACTGCGGTCGGGGGCGACGAGACCTCCGGGACACAGGAGAGATTCCACTTCTACTCCAAGGAAAACGGCGTCCAGGAAACTCTGTGAAAATTTTAGAGTGATCCAACGGTCGGATCAAAAGTTATGGCCCTTTCGAGCCGGTACTCGGTCGGGAGCGACGAGACCTCCGGGACCGAGGAGAGATTCCACTTCTACTCCAAGGAAAACGGCGTCAGGAAACTCTGTGAAAATTTTAGAGTGATCCAACGGTCGGATCAAAAGTTATGGCCCTTTCGAGCCGGTACTGCGGTCGGGAGCGACGAGACCTCCGGGACACAGGAGAGATTCCACTTCTACTCCAAGGAAAACGGCGTCCAGGAAACTCCTGTGAAAATTTTAGAGTGATCCAACGGTCGGATCAAAAGTTATGGCCCTTTCGAACCGGTACTGCGGTCGGGAGCGACGAGACCTCCGGGACACGAGGAGAGATTCCACTTCTACTCCAAGGAAAACGGCGTCCAGGAAACTCTGTGAAAATTTTAGAGTGATCCAACGGTCGGATCAAAAGTTATGGCCCTTTCGAACCGGTACTGCGGTCGGGGCGACGAGACCTCCGGGACAAGGAGAGATTCCACTTCTACTCCAAGGAAAACGGCGTCAGGAAACTCTGTGAAAATTTTAGAGTGATCCAACGGTCGGATCAAAAGTTATGGCCCTTTCGAACCGGTACTGCGGTCGGGAGCGACGAGACCTCCGGGACACCGAGGAGAGATTCCACTTCTACTCCAAGGAAAACGGCGTCAGGAAACTCCTGTGAAAATTTTAGAGTGATCCAACGGTCGGATCAAAAGTTATGGCCCTTTCGAGCCGGTACTGCGGTCGGGGAGCGACGAGACCTCCGGGACAGGAGAGATTCCACTTCTACTCCAAGGAAAACGGCGTCCAGGAAACTCTGTGAAAATTTTAGAGTGATCCAACGGTCGGATCAAAAGTTATGGCCCTTTCGAGCCGGTACTGCGGTGGGAGCGACGAGACCTCCGGGACACAGGAGAGATTCCACTTCTACTCCAAGGAAAACGGCGTCAGGAAACTCCTGTGAAAATTTTAGAGTGATCCAACGGTCGGATCAAAAGTTATGGCCCTTTCGAGCCGGTACTGCGGTCGGGAGCGACGAGACCTCCGGGACACCGAGGAGAGATTCCACTTCTACTCCAAGGAAAACGGCGTCGGAAACTCCTGTGAAAATTTTAGAGTGATCCAACGGTCGGATCAAAAGTTATGGCCCTTTCGAGCCGGTACTGCGGTCGGGAGCGACGAGACCTCCGGGACACGAGGAGATTCCACTTCTACTCCAAGGAAAACGGCGTCCAGGAAACTCTGTGAAAATTTTAGAGTGATCCAACGGTCGGATCAAAAGTTATGGCCCTTTCGAACCGGTACTGCGGTCGGGAGCGACGAGACCTCCGGGACAGGAGAGATTCCACTTCTACTCCAAGGAAAACGGCGTCCAGGAAACTCTGTGAAAATTTTAGAGTGATCCAACGGTCGGATCAAAAGTTATGGCCCTTTCGAACCGGTACTGCGGTCGGGAGCGACGAGACCTCCGGGACAGGAGAGATTCCACTTCTACTCCAAGGAAAACGGCGTCCAGGAAACTCTGTGAAAATTTTAGAGTGATCCAACGGTCGGATCAAAAGTTATGGCCCTTTCGAACCGGTACTGCGGTCGGGAGCGACGAGACCTCCGGGACAGGAGAGATTCCACTTCTACTCCAAGGAAAACGGCGTCCAGGAAACTCTGTGAAAATTTTAGAGTGATCCAACGGTCGGATCAAAAGTTATGGCCCTTTCGAGCCGGTACTGCGGTGGGAGCGACGAGACCTCCGGGACACAGGAGAGATTCCACTTCTACTCCAAGGAAAACGGCGTCAGGAAACTCTGTGAAAATTTTAGAGTGATCCAACGGTCGGATCAAAAGTTATGGCCCTTTCGAACCGGTACTGCGGTCGGGGGCGACGAGACCTCCGGGACACAGGAGAGATTCCACTTCTACTCCAAGGAAAACGGCGTCGGAAACTCTGTGAAAATTTTAGAGTGATCCAACGGTCGGATCAAAAGTTATGGCCCTTTCGAGCCGGTACTGCGGTCGGGAGCGACGAGACCTCCGGGACACAGGAGAGATTCCACTTCTACTCCAAGGAAAACGGCGTCCAGGAAACTCCTGTGAAAATTTTAGAGTGATCCAACGGTCGGATCAAAAGTTATGGCCCTTTCGAACCGGTACTGCGGTCGGGAGCGACGAGACCTCCGGGACACCGGAGAGATTCCACTTCTACTCCAAGGAAAACGGCGTCAGGAAACTCCTGTGAAAATTTTAGAGTGATCCAACGGTCGGATCAAAAGTTATGGCCCTTTCGAACCGGTACTGCGGTCGGGAGCGACGAGACCTCCGGGACACAGGAGAGATTCCACTTCTACTCCAAGGAAAACGGCGTCCAGGAAACTCCTGTGAAAATTTTAGAGTGATCCAACGGTCGGATCAAAAGTTATGGCCCTTTCGAACCGGTACTGCGGTCGGGGCGGCGACGAGACCTCCGGGACACCGAGGAGAGATTCCACTTCTACTCCAAGGAAAACGGCGTCAGGAAACTCTGTGAAAATTTTAGAGTGATCCAACGGTCGGATCAAAAGTTATGGCCCTTTCGAACCGGTACTCCGGTCGGGAGCGACGAGACCTCCGGGACAGGAGAGATTCCACTTCTACTCCAAGGAAAACGGCGTCAGGAAACTCCTGTGAAAATTTTAGAGTGATCCAACGGTCGGATCAAAAGTTATGGCCCTTTCGAACCGGTACTGCGGTCGGGGCGACGAGACCTCCGGGACAGGAGAGATTCCACTTCTACTCCAAGGAAAACGGCGTCCAGGAAACTCTGTGAAAATTTTAGAGTGATCCAACGGTCGGATCAAAAGTTATGGCCCTTTCGAACCGGTACTGCGGTCGGGAGCGACGAGACCTCCGGGACACCGAGGAGAGATTCCACTTCTACTCCAAGGAAAACGGCGTCAGGAAACTCTGTGAAAATTTTAGAGTGATCCAACGGTCGGATCAAAAGTTATGGCCCTTTCGACCGGTACTGCGGTCGGGAGCGACGAGACCTCCGGGACACCGAGGAGAGATTCCACTTCTACTCCAAGGAAAACGGCGTCAGGAAACTCCTGTGAAAATTTTAGAGTGATCCAACGGTCGGATCAAAAGTTATGGCCCTTTCGAACCGGTACTGCGGTCGGGGGCGACGAGACCTCCGGGACACCGAGGAGAGATTCCACTTCTACTCCAAGGAAAACGGCGTCCGGAAACTCCTGTGAAAATTTTAGAGTGATCCAACGGTCGGATCAAAAGTTATGGCCCTTTCGAGCCGGTACTGCGGTCGGGAGCGACGAGACCTCCGGGACACCGGGAGAGATTCCACTTCTACTCCAAGGAAAACGGCGTCCAGGAAACTCTGTGAAAATTTTAGAGTGATCCAACGGTCGGATCAAAAGTTATGGCCCTTTCGAACCGGTACTCGGTCGGGAGCGACGAGACCTCCGGGACACAGGAGAGATTCCACTTCTACTCCAAGGAAAACGGCGTCCGGAAACTCCTGTGAAAATTTTAGAGTGATCCAACGGTCGGATCAAAAGTTATGGCCCTTTCGAACCGGTACTGCGGTCGGGAGCGACGAGACCTCCGGGACACAGGAGAGATTCCACTTCTACTCCAAGGAAAACGGCGTCAGGAAACTCCTGTGAAAATTTTAGAGTGATCCAACGGTCGGATCAAAAGTTATGGCCCTTTCGACCGGTACTGCGGTGCGGGGCGACGAGACCTCCGGGACACCAGGAGAGATTCCACTTCTACTCCAAGGAAAACGGCGTCAGGAAACTCTGTGAAAATTTTAGAGTGATCCAACGGTCGGATCAAAAGTTATGGCCCTTTCGAACCGGTACTGCGGTCGGGGGCGACGAGACCTCCGGGACACCGAGGAGAGATTCCACTTCTACTCCAAGGAAAACGGCGTCCGGAAACTCTGTGAAAATTTTAGAGTGATCCAACGGTCGGATCAAAAGTTATGGCCCTTTCGAGCCGGTACTCGGTCGGGAGCGACGAGACCTCCGGGACACGAGGAGAGATTCCACTTCTACTCCAAGGAAAACGGCGTCGGAAACTCCTGTGAAAATTTTAGAGTGATCCAACGGTCGGATCAAAAGTTATGGCCCTTTCGAGCCGGTACTGCGGTCGGGAGCGACGAGACCTCCGGGACACAGGAGAGATTCCACTTCTACTCCAAGGAAAACGGCGTCGGAAACTCTGTGAAAATTTTAGAGTGATCCAACGGTCGGATCAAAAGTTATGGCCCTTTCGAACCGGTACTGCGGTCGGGAGCGGCGAGACCTCCGGGACACCGAGGAGAGATTCCACTTCTACTCCAAGGAAAACGGCGTCCAGGAAACTCTGTGAAAATTTTAGAGTGATCCAACGGTCGGATCAAAAGTTATGGCCCTTTCGAACCGGTACTGCGGTCGGTCGGGAGCGACGAGACCTCCGGGACACCGAGGAGAGATTCCACTTCTACTCCAAGGAAAACGGCGTCAGGAAACTCCTGTGAAAATTTTAGAGTGATCCAACGGTCGGATCAAAAGTTATGGCCCTTTCGAACCGGTACTGCGGTCGGGAGCGACGAGACCTCCGGGACAGGAGAGATTCCACTTCTACTCCAAGGAAAACGGCGTCCGGAAACTCTGTGAAAATTTTAGAGTGATCCAACGGTCGGATCAAAAGTTATGGCCCTTTCGAGCCGGTACTGCGGTCGGGGCGACGAGACCTCGGGACACGAGGAGAGATTCCACTTCTACTCCAAGGAAAACGGCGTCAGGAAACTCTCTGTGAAAATTTTAGAGTGATCCAACGGTCGGATCAAAAGTTATGGCCCTTTCGAACCGGTACTCGGTCGGGAGCGACGAGACCTCCGGGACACAGGAGATTCCACTTCTACTCCAAGGAAAACGGCGTCCCGGAAACTCCTGTGAAAATTTTAGAGTGATCCAACGGTCGGATCAAAAGTTATGGCCCTTTCGAACCGGTACTCGGGTCGGGGCGACGAGACCTCCGGGACACCGAGGAGAGATTCCACTTCTACTCCAAGGAAAACGGCGTCCGGAAACTCCTGTGAAAATTTTAGAGTGATCCAACGGTCGGATCAAAAGTTATGGCCCTTTCGAACCGGTACTGCTGGTCGGGAGCGACGAGACCTCCGGGACACCGAGGAGAGATTCCACTTCTACTCCAAGGAAAACGGCGTCGGAAACTCTGTGAAAATTTTAGAGTGATCCAACGGTCGGATCAAAAGTTATGGCCCTTTCGAACCGGTACTGCGGTCGGGGCGACGAGACCTCCGGGACAGGAGAGATTCCACTTCTACTCCAAGGAAAACGGCGTCAGGAAACTCTGTGAAAATTTTAGAGTGATCCAACGGTCGGATCAAAAGTTATGGCCCTTTCGAACCGGTACTGCGGTCGGGAGCGACGAGACCTCCGGGACAGGAGAGATTCCACTTCTACTCCAAGGAAAACGGCGTCAGGAAACTCCTGTGAAAATTTTAGAGTGATCCAACGGTCGGATCAAAAGTTATGGCCCTTTCGAACCGGTACTGCGGTCGGGGGCGACGAGACCTCCGGGACACCGAGGAGAGATTCCACTTCTACTCCAAGGAAAACGGCGTCCGGAAACTCCTGTGAAAATTTTAGAGTGATCCAACGGTCGGATCAAAAGTTATGGCCCTTTCGACCGGTACTGCGGTGGGAGGCGACGAGACCTCCGGGACACCGAGGAGAGATTCCACTTCTACTCCAAGGAAAACGGCGTCAGGAAACTCCTGTGAAAATTTTAGAGTGATCCAACGGTCGGATCAAAAGTTATGGCCCTTTCGAGCCGGTACTGCGGTGGGAGCGACGAGACCTCCGGGACAGGAGAGATTCCACTTCTACTCCAAGGAAAACGGCGTCCGGAAACTCCTGTGAAAATTTTAGAGTGATCCAACGGTCGGATCAAAAGTTATGGCCCTTTCGAACCGGTACTGTGGTCGGGAGCGACGAGACCTCCGGGACACCGAGGAGAGATTCCACTTCTACTCCAAGGAAAACGGCGTCAGGAAACTCCTGTGAAAATTTTAGAGTGATCCAACGGTCGGATCAAAAGTTATGGCCCTTTCGACCGGTACTGCGGTCGGGAGCGACGAGACCTCCGGGACACCGAGGAGAGATTCCACTTCTACTCCAAGGAAAACGGCGTCGGAAACTCTGTGAAAATTTTAGAGTGATCCAACGGTCGGATCAAAAGTTATGGCCCTTTCGAACCGGTACTGCGGTCGGGAGCGGCGAGACCTCCGGGACACCGAGGAGAGATTCCACTTCTACTCCAAGGAAAACGGCGTCCGGAAACTCTGTGAAAATTTTAGAGTGATCCAACGGTCGGATCAAAAGTTATGGCCCTTTCGAGCCGGTACTCCGGTCGGGGCGACGAGACCTCCGGGACACCGAGGAGAGATTCCACTTCTACTCGAAGGAAAACGGCGTCCGGAAACTCCTGTGAAAATTTTAGAGTGATCCAACGGTCGGATCAAAAGTTATGGCCCTTTCGAACCGGTACTCGGTCGGGAGCGACGAGACCTCCGGGACACCGAGGAGAGATTCCACTTCTACTCCAAGGAAAACGGCGTCCAGGAAACTCTGTGAAAATTTTAGAGTGATCCAACGGTCGGATCAAAAGTTATGGCCCTTTCGAACCGGTACTGCGGTCGGGAGCGACGAGACCTCCGGGACACAGGAGAGATTCCACTTCTACTCCAAGGAAAACGGCGTCCAGGAAACTCCTGTGAAAATTTTAGAGTGATCCAACGGTCGGATCAAAAGTTATGGCCCTTTCGAACCCGGTACTGCGGTCGGGAGCGACGAGACCTCCGGGACACCGAGGAGAGATTCCACTTCTACTCCAAGGAAAACGGCGTCCGGAAACTCCTGTGAAAATTTTAGAGTGATCCAACGGTCGGATCAAAAGTTATGGCCCTTTCGAGCCGGTACTGCGGTGGGAGCGACGAGACCTCCGGGACACCGAGGAGAGATTCCACTTCTACTCCAAGGAAAACGGCGTCAGGAAACTCCTGTGAAAATTTTAGAGTGATCCAACGGTCGGATCAAAAGTTATGGCCCTTTCGACCGGTACTCGGTCGGGAGCGACGAGACCTCCGGGACAGGAGAGATTCCACTTCTACTCCAAGGAAAACGGCGTCGGAAACTCCTGTGAAAATTTTAGAGTGATCCAACGGTCGGATCAAAAGTTATGGCCCTTTCGAACCGGTACTGCGGTCGGGGCGACGAGACCTCCGGGACAGGAGGAGATTCCACTTCTACTCCAAGGAAAACGGCGTCCAGGAAACTCTGTGAAAATTTTAGAGTGATCCAACGGTCGGATCAAAAGTTATGGCCCTTTCGAGCCGGTACTGCGGTCGGGAGCGGCGAGACCTCCGGGACACCGAGGAGAGATTCCACTTCTACTCCAAGGAAAACGGCGTCCGGAAACTCTGTGAAAATTTTAGAGTGATCCAACGGTCGGATCAAAAGTTATGGCCCTTTCGAACCGGTACTGCGGTCGGGGCGACGAGACCTCGGGACACAGGAGAGATTCCACTTCTACTCCAAGGAAAACGGCGTCGGAAACTCCTGTGAAAATTTTAGAGTGATCCAACGGTCGGATCAAAAGTTATGGCCCTTTCGAACCGGTACTGCGGTCGGGAGCGACGAGACCTCGGGACACGGAGAGATTCCACTTCTACTCCAAGGAAAACGGCGTCCGGAAACTCTGTGAAAATTTTAGAGTGATCCAACGGTCGGATCAAAAGTTATGGCCCTTTCGAACCGGTACTGCGGTCGGGAGCGCGAGACCTCCGGGACACCGAGGAGAGATTCCACTTCTACTCCAAGGAAAACGGCGTCGGAAACTCTGTGAAAATTTTAGAGTGATCCAACGGTCGGATCAAAAGTTATGGCCCTTTCGAGCCGGTACTGCGGTCGGGAGCGACGAGACCTCCGGGACACCGAGGAGAGATTCCACTTCTACTCCAAGGAAAACGGCGTCCAGGAAACTCTGTGAAAATTTTAGAGTGATCCAACGGTCGGATCAAAAGTTATGGCCCTTTCGAGCCGGTACTCGGTCGGGGAGCGACGAGACCTCCGGGACACCGAGGAGAGATTCCACTTCTACTCCAAGGAAAACGGCGTCAGGAAACTCTGTGAAAATTTTAGAGTGATCCAACGGTCGGATCAAAAGTTATGGCCCTTTCGAGCCGGTACTGCGGTCGGGAGGCGACGAGACCTCCGGGACACAGGAGGAGATTCCACTTCTACTCCAAGGAAAACGGCGTCCAGGAAACTCTGTGAAAATTTTAGAGTGATCCAACGGTCGGATCAAAAGTTATGGCCCTTTCGAACCGGTACTGCGGTCGGGGGCGACGAGACCTCCGGGACACCGAGGAGAGATTCCACTTCTACTCCAAGGAAAACGGCGTCAGGAAACTCCTGTGAAAATTTTAGAGTGATCCAACGGTCGGATCAAAAGTTATGGCCCTTTCGAACCGGTACTGCGGTCGGGAGCGACGAGACCTCCGGGACACCGAGGAGAGATTCCACTTCTACTCCAAGGAAAACGGCGTCCAGGAAACTCTGTGAAAATTTTAGAGTGATCCAACGGTCGGATCAAAAGTTATGGCCCTTTCGAACCGGTACTGCGGTCGGGAGGCGACGAGACCTCCGGGACCGAGGAGAGATTCCACTTCTACTCCAAGGAAAACGGCGTCCGGAAACTCTGTGAAAATTTTAGAGTGATCCAACGGTCGGATCAAAAGTTATGGCCCTTTCGAACCGGTACTGCGGTCGGGGCGACGAGACCTCCGGGACACCGAGGGAGATTCCACTTCTACTCCAAGGAAAACGGCGTCAGGAAACTCCTGTGAAAATTTTAGAGTGATCCAACGGTCGGATCAAAAGTTATGGCCCTTTCGAGCCGGTACTCGGTCGGGGCGACGAGACCTCCGGGACATGGAGAGATTCCACTTCTACTCCAAGGAAAACGGCGTCCGGAAACTCCTGTGAAAATTTTAGAGTGATCCAACGGTCGGATCAAAAGTTATGGCCCTTTCGAACCGGTACTGCGGTCGGGAGCGACGAGACCTCCGGGACACCGAGGAGAGATTCCACTTCTACTCCAAGGAAAACGGCGTCCGGAAACTCTGTGAAAATTTTAGAGTGATCCAACGGTCGGATCAAAAGTTATGGCCCTTTCGAACCGGTACTCGGTCGGGAGCGACGAGACCTCCGGGACAGGAGAGATTCCACTTCTACTCCAAGGAAAACGGCGTCCGGAAACTCTGTGAAAATTTTAGAGTGATCCAACGGTCGGATCAAAAGTTATGGCCCTTTCGAGCCGGTACTGCGGTGGGGAGCGCGAGACCTCCGGGACACCGAGGAGATTCCACTTCTACTCCAAGGAAAACGGCGTCCGGAAACTCCTGTGAAAATTTTAGAGTGATCCAACGGTCGGATCAAAAGTTATGGCCCTTTCGAACCGGTACTGCGGTCGGGAGCGACGAGACCTCCGGGACACGGAGAGATTCCACTTCTACTCCAAGGAAAACGGCGTCCGGAAACTCCTGTGAAAATTTTAGAGTGATCCAACGGTCGGATCAAAAGTTATGGCCCTTTCGAACCGGTACTGCGGTCGGGGGCGACGAGACCTCCGGGACAGGAGAGATTCCACTTCTACTCCAAGGAAAACGGCGTCAGGAAACTCTGTGAAAATTTTAGAGTGATCCAACGGTCGGATCAAAAGTTATGGCCCTTTCGAACCGGTACTGCGGTCGGGGGCGACGAGACCTCCGGGACACCGAGGAGAGATTCCACTTCTACTCCAAGGAAAACGGCGTCCGGAAACTCCTGTGAAAATTTTAGAGTGATCCAACGGTCGGATCAAAAGTTATGGCCCTTTCGAACCGGTACTCTGGTCGGGAGCGACGAGACCTCCGGGACAGGAGAGATTCCACTTCTACTCCAAGGAAAACGGCGTCCAGGAAACTCTGTGAAAATTTTAGAGTGATCCAACGGTCGGATCAAAAGTTATGGCCCTTTCGAACCGGTACTGCGGTCGGGAGCGACGAGACCTCCGGGACACCGAGGAGAGATTCCACTTCTACTCCAAGGAAAACGGCGTCGGAAACTCCTGTGAAAATTTTAGAGTGATCCAACGGTCGGATCAAAAGTTATGGCCCTTTCGAACCGGTACTCTGGTCGGGAGCGACGAGACCTCCGGGACACAGGAGAGATTCCACTTCTACTCCAAGGAAAACGGCGTCCGGAAACTCTGTGAAAATTTTAGAGTGATCCAACGGTCGGATCAAAAGTTATGGCCCTTTCGAACCGGTACTGCGGTGGGAGCGACGAGACCTCCGGGACACCGAGGAGAGATTCCACTTCTACTCCAAGGAAAACAGCGTCAGGAAACTCCTGTGAAAATTTTAGAGTGATCCAACGGTCGGATCAAAAGTTATGGCCCTTTCGAACCGGTACTCTGGTCGGGAGCGACGAGACCTCCGGGACACAGGAGAGATTCCACTTCTACTCCAAGGAAAACGGCGTCCGGAAACTCTGTGAAAATTTTAGAGTGATCCAACGGTCGGATCAAAAGTTATGGCCCTTTCGAGCCGGTACTGCGGTCGGGGCGACGAGACCTCCGGGACACCGAGGAGAGATTCCACTTCTACTCCAAGGAAAACGGCGTCCAGGAAACTCCTGTGAAAATTTTAGAGTGATCCAACGGTCGGATCAAAAGTTATGGCCCTTTCGAACCGGTACTGCGGTCGGGAGCGACGAGACCTCCGGGACACGGAGAGATTCCACTTCTACTCCAAGGAAAACGGCGTCAGGAAACTCCTGTGAAAATTTTAGAGTGATCCAACGGTCGGATCAAAAGTTATGGCCCTTTCGAACCGGTACTCTGGTGGGGCGGCGACGAGACCTCCGGGACACGGAGGAGATTCCACTTCTACTCCAAGGAAAACGGCGTCAGGAAACTCCTGTGAAAATTTTAGAGTGATCCAACGGTCGGATCAAAAGTTATGGCCCTTTCGAACCGGTACTGCGGTCGGGAGCGACGATACCTCCGGGACACCGAGGAGAGATTCCACTTCTACTCCAAGGAAAACGGCGTCCGGAAACTCCTGTGAAAATTTTAGAGTGATCCAACGGTCGGATCAAAAGTTATGGCCCTTTCGAACCGGTACTGCGGTCGGGAGCGACGAGACCTCCGGGACACCGAGGAGAGATTCCACTTCTACTCCAAGGAAAACGGCGTCCCGGAAACTCCTGTGAAAATTTTAGAGTGATCCAACGGTCGGATCAAAAGTTATGGCCCTTTCGAACCGGTACTCTGGTCGGGAGCGACGAGACCTCCGGGACACCGAGGAGAGATTCCACTTCTACTCCAAGGAAAACAGCGTCCGGAAACTCCTGTGAAAATTTTAGAGTGATCCAACGGTCGGATCAAAAGTTATGGCCCTTTCGAGCCGGTACTCTGGTCGGGAGCGACGAGACCTCCGGGACACCGAGGAGAGATTCCACTTCTACTCCAAGGAAAACAGCGTCCGGAAACTCCTGTGAAAATTTTAGAGTGATCCAACGGTCGGATCAAAAGTTATGGCCCTTTCGAACCGGTACTCTGGTTGGGAGCGACGAGACCTCCGGGACACCGAGGAGAGATTCCACTTCTACTCCAAGGAAAACGGCGTCCGGAAACTCCTGTGAAAATTTTAGAGTGATCCAACGGTCGGATCAAAAGTTATGGCCCTTTCGACCGGTACTCCGGTCGGGAGCGACGAGACCTCCGGGACACGGAGAGATTCCACTTCTACTCCAAGGAAAACGGCGTCCGGAAACTCCTGTGAAAATTTTAGAGTGATCCAACGGTCGGATCAAAAGTTATGGCCCTTTCGAACCGGTACTCGGTCGGGAGCGACGAGACCTCCGGGACACCGAGGAGAGATTCCACTTCTACTCCAAGGAAAACGGCGTCCGGAAACTCCTGTGAAAATTTTAGAGTGATCCAACGGTCGGATCAAAAGTTATGGCCCTTTCGAACCGGTACTCTGGTGGGGAGCGACGAGACCTCCGGGACACAGGAGAGATTCCACTTCTACTCCAAGGAAAACGGCGTCCGGAAACTCTGTGAAAATTTTAGAGTGATCCAACGGTCGGATCAAAAGTTATGGCCCTTTCGAACCGGTACTCTGGTCGGGAGCGACGAGACCTCCGGGACACCGAGGAGAGATTCCACTTCTACTCCAAGGAAAACGGCGTCCGGAAACTCTGTGAAAATTTTAGAGTGATCCAACGGTCGGATCAAAAGTTATGGCCCTTTCGAACCGGTAGTCCGGTCGGGAGCGACGAGACCTCCGGGACACCGAGGAGAGATTCCACTTCTACTCCAAGGAAAACAGCGTCCGGAAACTCCTGTGAAAATTTTAGAGTGATCCAACGGTCGGATCAAAAGTTATGGCCCTTTCGAACCGGTACTCTGGTCGGGAGCGACGAGACCTCCGGGACACCGAGGAGAGATTCCACTTCTACTCCAAGGAAAACGGCGTCCGGAAACTTCTGTGAAAATTTTAGAGTGATCCAACGGTCGGATCAAAAGTTATGGCCCTTTCGAACCGGTACTCTGGTCGGGAGCGACGAGACCTCCGGGACACCGAGGAGAGATTCCACTTCTACTCCAAGGAAAACGGCGTCCGGAAACTCCTGTGAAAATTTTAGAGTGATCCAACGGTCGGATCAAAAGTTATGGCCCTTTCGAACCGGTACTCTGGTCGGGAGCGACGAGACCTCCGGGACACCGAGGAGAGATTCCACTTCTACTCCAAGGAAAACGGCGTCCGGAAACTCCTGTGAAAATTTTAGAGTGATCCAACGGTCGGATCAAAAGTTATGGCCCTTTCGAACCGGTACTCTGGTCGGGAGCGACGAGACCTCCGGGACACCGAGGAGAGATTCCACTTCTACTCCAAGGAAAACAGCGTCCGGAAACTCCTGTGAAAATTTTAGAGTGATCCAACGGTCGGATCAAAAGTTATGGCCCTTTCGAACCGGTACTCTGGTCGGGAGCGACGAGACCTCCGGGACACCGAGGAGAGATTCCACTTCTACTCCAAGGAAAACAGCGTCCGGAAACTCCTGTGAAAATTTTAGAGTGATCCAACGGTCGGATCAAAAGTTATGGCCCTTTCGAACCGGTACTCTGGTCGGGAGCGACGAGACCTCCGGGACACCGAGGAGAGATTCCACTTCTACTCCAAGGAAAACAGCGTCCGGAAACTCCTGTGAAAATTTTAGAGTGATCCAACGGTCGGATCAAAAGTTATGGCCCTTTCGAACCGGTACTCTGGTCGGGAGCGACGAGACCTCCGGGACACCGAGGAGAGATTCCACTTCTACTCCAAGGAAAACAGCGTCCGGAAACTCCTGTGAAAATTTTAGAGTGATCCAACGGTCGGATCAAAAGTTATGGCCCTTTCGAACCGGTACTCTGGTCGGGAGCGACGAGACCTCCGGGACACCGAGGAGAGATTCCACTTCTACTCCAAGGAAAACAGCGTCCGGAAACTCCTGTGAAAATTTTAGAGTGATCCAACGGTCGGATCAAAAGTTATGGCCCTTTCGAACCGGTACTCTGGTCGGGAGCGACGAGACCTCCGGGACACCGAGGAGAGATTCCACTTCTACTCCAAGGAAAACAGCGTCCGGAAACTCCTGTGAAAATTTTAGAGTGATCCAACGGTCGGATCAAAAGTTATGGCCCTTTCGAACCGGTACTCTGGTCGGGAGCGACGAGACCTCCGGGACACCGAGGAGAGATTCCACTTCTACTCCAAGGAAAACAGCGTCCGGAAACTCCTGTGAAAATTTTAGAGTGATCCAACGGTCGGATCAAAAGTTATGGCCCTTTCGAACCGGTACTCTGGTCGGGAGCGACGAGACCTCCGGGACACCGAGGAGAGATTCCACTTCTACTCCAAGGAAAACAGCGTCCGGAAACTCCTGTGAAAATTTTAGAGTGATCCAACGGTCGGATCAAAAGTTATGGCCCTTTCGAACCGGTACTCTGGTCGGGAGCGACGAGACCTCCGGGACACCGAGGAGAGATTCCACTTCTACTCCAAGGAAAACAGCGTCCGGAAACTCCTGTGAAAATTTTAGAGTGATCCAACGGTCGGATCAAAAGTTATGGCCCTTTCGAACCGGTACTCTGGTCGGGAGCGACGAGACCTCCGGGACACCGAGGAGAGATTCCACTTCTACTCCAAGGAAAACAGCGTCCGGAAACTCCTGTGAAAATTTTAGAGTGATCCAACGGTCGGATCAAAAGTTATGGCCCTTTCGAACCGGTACTCTGGTCGGGAGCGACGAGACCTCCGGGACACCGA
>JAGMVL010001284.1:0-35000 GCA_019202695.1 Populus x sibirica
TCCATACCTAACTTCGTCTTTGGTCTGCCTTTATTTCTTCTCTTCCCTTTTTCTTTTATCTTAAATAACTCGATGCTTTGAAATTTCGCTCTTTAATTGACTATATATAAAAGAAAAATACGTGAGGCTGCCTAAAATACTCCATTGCGACACCAACGCAGCAAGCCCTTTTCCGTTGCCACTAATCTGTGCACATGAAACGAAGGAATTCTATCATTTTTTTCAGGAGACAATTTATTAAGCATATTGTGCATATGGTGACAAACCAAGCCCAGGCCGTGCACCTGCTGTACATCCGCAAACACAGCAATTATTGTTCAGCTGTCGTTGCGAAGAGAACCGCAATGCTAAACAAAAAATAGCAATATTTGGTTGGCACTGTTAGCCTCTTCTCTATAATTTATTTTATAAATATTTTTTCTACAATTAAATAATTTATCATTAACTATCCTAGCACGAGGACAAACAGAGCGAGGAGGATAACACGCATCAAGATTAGAGAACAATTTACGATACTTTCTTTTCCTTTTCCTTTCATGCTTACCAAGTAATCTTGATTCTTTGAAAGATGCCCTCCACCATTGCAAGGTCGACATAGCACCATACATAAATAACAGATAGCTCCACAGGTGATGATTTGTCACATATGCACACATAGATCCCTCAATAGATATTATCTCATTAAAATCACTTTGTGGATTTTGTCTTTTTTAAAAATTGAAAACACTTAATGAAAATACAGATGTTTTTTATGCTTATAAACAATAAAAATCCTCATTTTATAGCTAATATGGGATTGATAGTATCATCATAACCCTCCAAACGAAAGTTTTAGATAGTCGTACATAACTGACGTTTCCACAAACAACATCAATAATAATATTTGCCAACACCTGCACATAATAGACTCTTCAAAAAGTCTCACTAGAACCACATGGTAAGTTTTGTACTTGTAAACAACTAAGAATCTCATCTCATAGCTAATGCAAGATTGACAACTCATCATATGATATTGTTTATAGAAACATCAATCATGCACGACTATCTAAACCCTCATCTAAAGATTATGATAATGTATACCCACACCTGCACATGGTGCCCTCCAAGAAATGTTGTCTCACTGGAACCATATAGTGGGTTGTGTTTATAAACGACTAAAGCCCTCATCTCATAGCCAATATGAGATTGATGTCATCATCATACGACATTGTCTGTGAGAATATCAGTCATATACGACTACCCAAACCCCATGTATGGGGGCTATGATAATGTGTGTCCACACTTGCACATGGTAAGCCTTCTAAAAGGTATTATCCCACTAGAATCACATAGTGGGTTTTATATTTATAAGCGACTAGGACCCTCATTTCATAGCCAATATGAAATTAGTGGCATCTTCATATGACACTGTCTATGATAACATCAATCATGTATGACTATCCAAATTCCTTGTCTAGAGGTTATGATGATATCATCAATCCCACATTGACTAGAAAACAAGAGTTTTAGTCGCTTATAAACATAAAAAAACCCCTCTCTCCTCAATAAATGTCTTTTAAAATGACAAAACTTACTATATGGTTCCAGTAGAAGAATAGCTCTTAGAAGGCTACCATATACGGGTGTTGGCTTATCAACAGGCAAACAATATCAATCCTGTTTGCTTTATCCACTAGACTAGCAACAATACATTAATCACCAAGAAGCAAATACAAAGTGAAAACCTGAACATGAATGTACATCTGTTAAACCATATAACATTCAAAGACATAAAAACTACAGAACAATAAAGCACAGGCCAGTCATCTAGACAAAACATAAAGAACCACCATTTTCTACAACCACCTCTCATTTCCTCGTAATGTATTAATATTTCCATACGCACATAAATACATAAATCACACTATGCCAACCAAAGTGGAGGAGAATTGGGCTTTTCCATGAATACTAAACAAATGAAAATTCAAACCTTTCCCTGATAGATACACAACATCGGTATAGAAGCTTCTCACACAAGAGATCATCATTTTCCGCCCTCAGCTACTGCCTGTAGAAGAATGTCTCTGTGCACCAGGAGGTGCCGTTGGCCTTGGGAAGTTGTAGTTAAACTGAGCACCATCAAAATGCGGAGCTTCCACATAGGGGCTCTAAGATGTCCAATATTTCCATGAGCACCACAGAAAAGGAAAGGAGAGAGAAATCAGTAACATGAACAAGAAACAGTGAGAACTATATTAGATGAACAAGGGTGCTTTTCTCAATTCCCCACCCTTCTCTTCCATTTTCTACTATGTAAATATGTCAGGGACTGTTCTGACATTCGTTGGAGATACATTGAACATAAAAGTCCATCTCAGTTTTCACACTTCGGTTCGGCAATAGTAACCTTAAATATACCACATTAACACCTGATCACTGTCAGATGACTGTGTAGGTGGACGGGTTTGTTGTGCGCATGTGTGTCTCTGTAAAGTGAAAATTGCTATGCCTGTTTAATATTTTTCTATTTAGTTCTTTTTTCAAGTCAAAGGTCATCACATTGCTCACTGAAAGTCATGCCAAATAAGCTCTCCAAATATTGTCAGAAGAGCACAACCTAACACAGAGCTTAGCCTCTCCAAGCCCCACCACCCCATCTCTGTGAAGGGAATCAGGCTAAAAGAAAAGTCAGAATGGTCTCTGTCAGCTTAACTTCCTTGTACCACCTTCATACAAATTAGCTCCTTGCAACATACACTTTCACATCTGTAGCAGCATTGTTTATGCTCAGAGTTTTCCCACAACTTGTTTGGTGCTATCTATCCAGTTTCCAACAGGCAGACATCTGCCAACCTAGTTTGTTCTTAGTAGCACCATTAATTATAGAAAAAATTCTCCCCTTGGTTTTTCTCGGTGGTTTTTCTTCCTCTGCATACAAGCAGAAACACACAGCATAAAGAAAGCCAGCTGTATCTTCACTTTACTTCAAAACTTCTGCACCAACCAAAAGGGGCAGAAATATGAAAATGTTGACGCATGAAAGTACCCTGCCTACTCAATCATGCCCTACACCAGATTCTGTAACCTTGCCTAAGTTTTCCAGAACTGTCTCACAAATTAATAGTTGAAATGTGATAAAACCACATTGGCCATGAATCACACCTATCAAATACTGAAATGTTGAAATGCCTTGAAGCCCGAAAAAGAATGAGATACAGAAGTATGTGTGCGAACAGCTGGAGATGAGAAGTACCTGTGATGCCAATGTGCTATAAGATGCCTCTTCAGGACTTTTAGATTTTGGTGACATATTAGGAGAAAAAGCATCAGAACTTGGTTCTCTTCCATTCAGTTGATGCAGAGAACCACCTAGCACAGTTTCACCCTCACCTCCATTGGCCAATTTTACCCTCTATATTCACAAAATTCTTTCAAGTTTCAGAAGCTTGAGGAATTAACTATTTTTATAAGAGAAAGTGCAAAAACCATGGGTGAAAGTAATACCTGGAAAATTGTACCAAGAGTTTTCAAACCCTTGGCTCGTGCACGAAGCTCTTCTTTCTTGACACTGTTGTCTTGAAGAACCTAGTATAAACCATTAATAGATTACCACCAAATAAATTGAACCCATAATCTAACTCAGTTTTAGCCAACAACCATTAATATCTATGGACTAGCAAAACAACCATCTGACAAACACGGGAAAGAGTGGCCTCAATATCAGCTACGTTAAGCTTCCACAGGGAATCGGTCATCAACTTCTTGTGGGATAGGATGTATGCTTCAAGCTCTTCTTCTGTATAATTCCCTTCAGCACTGAGCTGCTTTTTCATTTCCTCTTGTAACTGGATCAGGGCAATGGCACCTGGTAACAACAGCCACAAAAGAAGCAAAAAGGGAAAAGGCCCAAACTTAGACTTCCCATGCAGAAAACTGTTGTGCAACAAAGAGTAGAACTTTTTTTATTAACATAAAATACATTGAGCTATTTAACGCTATATACAGAAAATATGCACAAACACACACACAAGTGTGTATGAAAAGAGATCAGACACATGCCCAACACACTGGAAATATATCAGAATTTGATACAGGTTTTGACACCTATAAACTACCCCTGAATAACAGTCAAAAGCCTGTATGGTTTGACCAAAATGCAGATCAAACATGTAACCACCATACATGGTTATGATCAAAGCTACAAGTGTCCACCAACCTGTTGCTGCAGTTACTTGGGATTTAATGAAGTGGCCTTTGTTTCTAAACCACTCAGCAATGAATGGCACACCCAGATATATCACTTTTTTTCCCAAGCTCTTTTGCTGCTTGTCTTGCATAAATGTAACCAATTGTGTTCAACATATCAACACCATAAGCTGTAAAACACAGAGAACAAAAACTTTTAAAAAAGTGTCACGCATTATGTTGAAACACAAAAGATGAGAAGTATTGCAAAGGGCCGTGGTTAAAGTTCAGTTTCACCAGTCATTGACCAAACTGTCTCTGGTAGTATGAAAAAGAAAAAGAAAAAAAAAGAGGGATTTTTTTCAGTTTCCTAGGATGAATTAAATAGACAGCATTAATTTTATAAGAATTAAGTGCTGTTTACAAAAATTTTGTGTCCTAAAATGTTGTGTCTTATTATCTTCATAAGATGCTTGTGGTGCTTTCGTTTGTGCTTCATTGTTCTTCAATCAAGGGTCATGAATCATGCTCCTGATGATTTCTATTCTCCTTTTAGTAAATTCCTTTAGTCCATAAGCAGACTTGCAAAACGACTATTCAAATTTCAAACATGCCACTTCTTTCCCTCAAAAGATTGAAGCCTGGCAAACTAAATCCACTTGCTTCTCTCTGCCACACAGTAACCCAACTTCAGTCAAGTGGTTAGATTTTAAGTAATGAATGGGTTTCTTTCTTTATTTTAATTTTTCCAGTTGGATAAAGTTCCATACTGATGTAGATAAAACAACAATTTTACTGTTACTGAAAAATGTCAGCTTCGAAACTTTCAAGCAGACCTAATTTTTAGCCTATAAGCTTCAACTGCAATTAAAACATAAGTAATGTCCAAAATATTGAATCTTTTCTCTTGGCAATCACCAAAATCCTCACCTTTTCAACTGTACCTACCGCATAAGCATCAGGAAATAATTATGTCATTATCATAATTTTCATCCCTTTTGGAACAACCACACATTCCTCATACAATCAGCATCTTAATCAATTAAACATCATTTTTTTACAATTATATCAGCTAGCAATTCATGCAATGGACATCATTGAGTTCAAAAGCCATAAACCATCACATGAAAAAAATGAAACTCATCATGAGAATGAAAATCTCTCCCATTTAAAATGGAAATAGTGCATTGGCTGTTTCATGTGTAGATCCTATATTTAGAAAAGCACTTTAGAGTTTAGTTCTCCCTAAAGCTCAATTTAAAGCAAAAGAGATGGCCAATTCAGCTTTAAATAAAACCAGGCAGACACAGAGAACTTATTGTATTGTACTCTTTTCTTCATTTATTTTTTTTGTAATTCCTTATACTTTAAACAATCATTTCCAGAAAATGAAAATTAACCTGCATTTGAGAGCCTAGCTACTTCAGCCTCAGCATGATTAATGAACTCCTCTTTGTTGCCTTGTACATATTGATTAAGTCGATCTTTTAGTATTTCTGCAAGTTTTTCTTCCCTCTCCCTCTGAACAACCTGTTGAAAAATAAAATTGAAAAGTGCAACCCTTCATAACACAAATTCATCAGCAAATATTCAAGTAATAAAACAGAGCACATCTTCAATGCTCAGTCCAACTCAACCAAGCCCGGGCATAAATGCATGAAAACAAACTCTTACAGATAAAGTTTAGAGAAAGTGCTACATCTGAGGTTTTATGTTCTATATGAAAATTAATGACATATATTATACTTAGATTGTGTTTGGTATGGGGTTAAAAGTTTGGTGGAGGAATGTTAAGGGAGTAAGATTTAAAGAACAAGTGTTAAAGGTGTAAAAATATGTTAAGAGGTGAAGTGTTAAGGACGTTAGGTAGTAGTTGAAAAAAATAAGGGTAAAAGTGAGTCCCAATATAAATCAAATCAAAATTAAGTGAAATTATAAAAAATTAAATAATAGTAAAATGAGAAGTGTAAAAGAAAAATGAATAAATTAATAGTAAAAAAAGGTTAACATGTATACGGGGCCTACCCCCATACCAAACATATCCTCAAGTATAAAATGACTTCTTTATTGTATAATTGCCAAACAGAGGGAGCATCTGCACTCTGACTTGGTTTGAGACATGATAGTTGCAGCAGAGGTTCTAACACTCTGCCCAAAAGCCCTCAGTTTTGACAGTAGTATCAGCAAAGAGGAGTAGAAAAAATTCCCAGCAGATCACAGGGTTGCAAACTCACTTTCCCATACTCTTTTTGTTGTATTATTTCTCTTCTTATCACTGTTTAACTCCTCAACAGTAACAAGACTCGTTTTTAAAGCAATAAGACACAAAAGAATCAGAACACACACACACAAAAATAATGAAAAGAAGAGAAGTTCTAATGAAATGCCAAGGGTTCAGTTGATAATAAATAATGGTATGCTATTGGATCTTACTCTCATTTTCTCTTGCAACTTTTTAGTATCCAATTGTTCCCCCTCTGTGAAAATGTCTAGTGAAGCCATTGATGCCATAGCAAGTTGTCCTATGTAGACCTCAAAAAGCTCACTGCCGAAAAGCATCGCAAAAATTGCTGCAGGTTCAATGATTGCTTCGCTGCAGAGAATGAAGATGTAAACAAATGTAAGAAGAAAAAAGATAAGAGAATTTTTTTTTCAAGCTCTATCTTATTTGAATATTCTATTTGAAACGCCTTGTGATCTTCCACTAATACTGCGCTTCAATATTACATAGAAATCTATGTGGAGCCAGACATTCCATCAGCCTTGAAATTCATTTATCCACAGATTAAGAATAGAAACTAACGTTGAGATTCCAGATTTTCCATTAGCATCGTAAGCTTGCCGCTGGGCAGGATCGCTTAATACTTGGTATGCCTCTCCCAACACCTGAATCCGAAAGAAAGAAATCTCAATAAGAGATGCCAATGCTTTCAATACCCAAATACCCATTGCTGTTCCTGCCGATCCTTGAATGCATGTTAACCATTAGTCTAACCCAAGAATGAAAACATAGAATTTAATATAACAAGTATATTCAGATTTGATACCTGGAAACTTGTTCGAGTTTTAAGAGTCAGGAAATTAGATTTTTTTTAACCAACAGTCATTTGCCACGTGGCAACTAACCGTAACTTGATCCTAAAATATGACGAACAATTTAGGCTATGTGATGCAGTTCCAGAAAAATTCAAGAAACTTAAAGATGGAATCTCTTCAACCTTAAGGGAAAATTTGGTAACTTGGGATCCACAAAAACGCTTAGTGGTTAACAAAGAGAGTTGTTTTGGGGGTTTATTTAATTTTGGATAATTAGTCTATAACCAAAACAGATTGGGGTGGCGGAGAGTAATACTACTTTTACAATTAAGTCTTCCCTCCTAACCAGCAAGGTAGGTGCATCGTCTCCTTTTCCCTCATATGCATCTGAAAAAAGGAGGCTGTAACTATACCCCTTTACTCCTCTTCCTCTCGGTCTTTACTTACTTTCTTCCCTTCCTTCTCTGCTCATTTAGATCTAATGTTCACACTTAATACTACCACTTTCTAAATGATTCATCTTGTACTATCAGTTAATGCCAACAATAATCCTAGGCGGCAAGTAACAAAGGGTGATTCTGAATAAATAAGCTCGAAAGAGTGTAATGGGAAGGGGAAAATAATGAACATTTCCAACCCTTAAATATCTCGTGTGGATTTCATGGGAAGAGTGTAAAAGGCAATCCTAAATGACTCTCCTGTATAAAGAAGAACATGCCAGAGAGACTAAATGGATAGCTCATGAACCACTTCAAGACATATCCATCTGATTTGAGAGTATAAAATCTTTTCCGAACAGTACTACTAGCAAGGAAGCATGCAAATACGACTGTGATTGTTAATGATGACTTACTGTTGAGAAAACGAAGTTAGAAACACCAAATAAAAAAAGAGGTATCAGTATTTCTATTTCAGAAAGGAAAAGGCTTGCCTGAAAATTCAGCGCAGCAAGGGGATCATTAGGGTTTTTATCAGGATGGACCTGCCGTGCCTGCGGAGGAAAATTAAACAAAAAAAAGAGGAAATGACTCTTAGTGAAGATTATAGCAGCTCTAGTCTACACTAGAATAATAGAATAGAATGGAATAGAGAAGTAAGCAATCAAAACATTCTATGGGTTTATTTAAAAAGAAGAAGAAGCGTCATTATCATCGTAACGGATCCAGCCAGTTGAAATGAATGGATAAATGATGATGGATGGCGAGAAAACGAGATCTATCCGTTTCTACTGAGAAAGAAAGCAAGAGTAGTGAAGTAATTTCTTGAAATTGAAATTTGGCAATTACCTTGATGTAATAAGCTTTCTTGATCTCAGCCTCGGTGGCTGTGGGACTGACTCCAAGCACGTCGTAGTATTCTGTTTCCTTTACCATCTTGTAATTTCTTCTCTTTCAATCCAGATCCCTTCTCTTCCCTTCCCTGTCAATCAAAGATTACTTACTAACTACTTGTACTTTGTACTTTTTAATTTTACAATCTAAACTCTTGATAAATAAAAATTCTGTAAAGACTTTGCAGCGTGTTAAGCAGAGATGATTACAGTGCAGAGAAGATGGATAGGTTCTCTCCGCCCCGCTCCGCTCGTTCGTTGTAATTTCAGCAGGCAGTAAAAAAAGAGAGTCGCGTAGGACGATGCTGCTGCTGGTGATGTGGCGTTGCTTTTGGCGTTGACTACTGCCTTCGGCTTTGTACCTTCTCCTCTTTTGCCAACTTCCCTGCAACTTCCGCTTGTACTTTCTACTATTTCAAGTTTTCAGCTTGAAACTTTTAAATTTAGATGAATTAATTTATTATTTAAACAATTTCCCATGCAATTTCGCTTAATTAAAATTAGACAAGGGCAATGATAAATAATAATAATAATAATAATAATAATAATAATAATAATAATAACAAATGGATGCAGATCGTTCACCCAACCATCCCAGATGAACATTGTTTTTATTTACTTGAAATAATTTTGATGACTACAAATAATATATTTATCAAAAATATATAGAGAGCGTGAGAAAAACGTTGCAACGACTGTTTGTTTATGTATTTCAAAAGTATTTTAGAAAAAATTTAAATTTTTTTTATTTTTTTATTAACTTCAAATTAATATGTTTTTAGTGCTTTCAAATCATTTTGATGTCTTTGATGTCAAAAATAATTTTTAAAAAATAAAAAAACATCATTGGCATGCATTTTGACACGAAAAATTATTTGAAAAGCAACCGCAACCACCAATCGAGTAGAGACGATTTTTCTTTTCAAAAAATCAAACAATAAGACAGATCAAGGGTAAATTACAAGATTTGTTTAAGTTTTTTGTGACAAAAAATCAGATAATTGATAATTGGTCTTTGAGAGTTTTTTTTTTGTGATTTCACCGTTTTTTGAATTTTCTATAACAACCTTAGTTTCAAGATTTTTTCAAGTTTTTTTTTTGTTATAATAAATTGTTTGAGAGGTAAATTATTTTTTTACAATAATTAAAAAACATTAAAAAACACATATTAGGCATTGAGGGGGTCGCGACTTTCTGGCGGTGCGTGCGCCGTCATACAACAGATAAGAAATTGCTTTTATCGTGTCATTCGATTATTCATAGCATTCTTTTTCCTCACTAGGCAGCGCATGTTAGGTTTTGGTGAACAAATTATCGTCAGATCTTTTTTTTCTCTCTCTTTTATCTCTTTTCCCTCGAGATTTGAGCCTAACATTTAAAATTTTAGACCGGACCCCTATATTTGAGTATCAGTCTGTTTTTTTCTTTAATTTTTGTCTTTAGTCATTTTGTAAGTTTTATTTTTGTTTTTTTTTAATTGCATCATTCAATCTATGTTGTTGTTTTTATTTGGTCCTGATTCTTTTTTTTCGCATCTTTCGTAAACTTTCAATTATTTTCAATTTCATCATTTAATAAAAAAATTATTATTTTGGTTTTTTATATTTGACTCATTCTCTTGGTGGTTTTTTTTTTAATTCTTTTGTGAAAATGATTCTTCTTTTCAATTTAGCCCCTCAATCCAAAATTATTCATCCTCTATTTCTTTTTAAATGGTCCCCGTCCTTTTAATTGTTATTTGTTTTTAATTATTTTCATAATTATTATTTTTTTAATTTCATCATTTAATATTTGATTTATAGAAATTTAGGTATCATGTTTTTTTTAGGTTTGGTGCTTCCAATTAAATGGTTCAAATCATGAGTTCACATCATTTTTTCTACTTATTTTATTTTTCGATCTCATTACACAATGTTAATTTTTTAGAATAGGCTTCATGGTTTTTTTTGTTTTTTTTCTATAGAGTTATCTTGATCTCATAACTTGAACCATGAGTTTAATGGGTTGATAAAAGTGGGCTCATATTTTTTTTTTTTTGCTTTTAATTATTGTTTTTTCTTTTGTTTTCTTTGTGTGGTTGGTTTTTTTTAATTGATACTTTAATATTACAAAAAAAAAAAAAACTAAAAGGCATTAGTAATTTTCTATGAACCTAGACACAAGTTCCTATTCATTGGAGTAGTGTAAATACACGCTTGCTTCTATTATGATAGAGATAGTGACAGACGGCTCCCACCCATTAGCCCGCTTGCCGCCCTGTTCTGAAGTGCCTAGACACGCCGTAGCCATTACTTTGACTCTTTTTTTGCAATTATGAACTCCACAGAACTTTCTCGATACCAACGCAACTTATCCTAGTGTAAATACATTTTTTTCATTGACAAAAAAACTAATTTGGCCTGTTATCAGGGCTAGATTTGTCTTTTCGAGATAATACATTAGTTATTGTAAAATTGATTAGGGACAAGTCGGTTAGAGTATCTTTTTTAAAAACAATAATGGCTATTTTCCCTTTAAAAGCAAAAAAAATAAAATTAAGCTTTCGGTAAGGGGCTCTTTGGTTTTTTTTTTAAAAAAAAGTAGAGTAAAGTTATGGTCATACCGTTTGGAAGGAGAAAAATGAATATACACAGGGAAGTTTCTTTGTCTTTTCTATTTTTTTAAAACAGTGAGATGTTAGGATTACCCTTAAAATAAAAAAAAAGTTAGTTTCAAGGTTGTTTTAGTCATTTTCTTATGATTTCTTTGTTATTTTTCAATTTGTTATGGGATGTTTGGTAATTTTCAGTTATTAAATATTATTAAAAAAATTATTGACGCGTGCAACCACGTGACAAGCCCCCGCACTATTAATGTGGCGCTTGAGGGCCTTTCCAATTTCCAAAATCTTGCTTTCGCAGTGATATTGAGAGTAGCAAGTCGTCCTATTTTCAGCAATGTGGTGCGTGCTCACATAGGAGGTTCGGTTAGATTATGGTGAGGTTTTGTTTCCCTTCTCTCTTTTTTCTCTCATGCCTTTGAAATTCGTGTCTAACCTTTCAAAAAAACACTTTTGTCATCCAATTTGTAGTTTTATCGATTTTAGCTTCCTCTTTTGACTACTATTTATTTGGCTTTCGATGTTTTTTAAAGTTTATTTCTTCTTCAGGCATTTTATTGAATTTGATTTTTCTTATCCAACTTGACCCCTCTACTTTTGTTCGCTCTATTTATGTATTTTTTATTTTTTTATTTTTTTTAATTTCATCCCTTGGTAATTTTTTGCATCTAGTTTTTAATCCATTTTTTGTCCTCATTATTTTTATTGCTATAGTCTTATCATTTTCTTGATTTGTCTTTTTTTTTTCAATTTCATCCCCTCAACTTTTAATTTAATTTTATTTTTATCTAGTTTTGGTCTTCATTCTTTCAATTACTTTTTATCATTTTTTTTAGTTTTTTTTTTAAATTTAATAAATAATTTAAGACTAAATACAATGCAATTAAAAGAATGAAGATCAAATCTTATATAAAAATCAAGTGCGTAGACAAATTAACTCAATAAATGATTCAAGGCCAAATACATTGCAATAAAAAGAATAAGGACCTAATTTGATTTAACAAACAAATATACAATTTTTTTTTCAATGACCAGTAAGGTTTTCTAGGGAAATGCCCCTGGCGGAGCTCCTCCGCGTTCTGTCTGGCACACCCGCCTCACCAACATGATAAGGGTGATGAGACACATCGAACACCACCTCAAAAAGCAATGTTTGGTGCTGTTTAGGAGCCACACGCGCCATCTAAAGAGCACGTGCAACGCCCACTTGTTGGCGCATGCCTAACACATACCAACCATTTTTGAATATAAATAATAATAATTATATATATATATATATATATATATATATATATATATATATATAAATACCCAATTACCCCTGACCCCAATTGAGATTTACAACAAAACCATTTGAAAAAAATAAAAACATTAAACACCCTTACATGTAACCTTATTTTTTTTGAAATCTAAGGGTAGTTTTATTTTTTTATTGTTTTTATAAAAAAAAACCCCTTAGTATATGTATATTTTTCTTCTTGTAACTTAACTGTTTGTTTGTTTGTTTGTTTTTTTTAAAGACTTTAAATTCCATGTCTTAAAGGGTAAATTAATATATATACTATAGTAAAAAAAAAACTTAACAAATCATTTTGTCCTCGATTATTTGTTTAATAGCAAATATATCTCATAAAAAAACAATCTTATTCCACTTGTCAGTTTTTTTAGCAGTTTTAATGTTTAGTGATTTCTGTCTCGGTAAATCGAGGGATATTAGTTTTTCTTGTAATATACATCTCAGCAAATAAAATGAAATTAACTCCAATTAATTCTGGTGTTCATAATTATTAACATGGGGCGTGTGTATAGATAGACTAGAGATAATTGACAGTTCGGTAGGAAGAAGTGGAGCAGAGAAGAAGGGAGTCGAAGGGAAGAAGAAGAAGAAGAGAGAGCGATGTCCTCCAATTCTAACGCAGTAGCGAACGGGTTAGCAGGAGCAGGAGGCGGTATTGTTGCTCAAATCATCACTTATCCCCTCCAAACAGTACTTTACTCCACTGCCGCTCACACTCACACACCCCTCCTCCCTGCTCTTACTGGTCTTATCACCGGCAGCTCATCTCCTCTCTTTATAACTTCCTCAACTTCTCTTTCCTTGTTTTTTTTTAAGTAAATAAATTAAATTTCAAATAAAGAAAAAAACTAAACTAAACTAAATAAATTATTGCCGTGACGTTAGGTGAATACGCGCCAGCAAACAGAGAGAATAGACAAGAAGAAGAAGCAACCTCAAACCCCTTCCAAACACTCTGGCACAACCACAGGCACTCTTCTTCAAATCCTCCAGGTCAGATGTTAGGTTAGATTTCTTCTTCTGGTTCCTTAATTTATCATTGTGACTTTTTTTTTTCTAAACAAAATTAATTAAATCCATTAATTATCCAGGTCGTTAGAAGCGAAGGTTGGGGTGGACTATACAGCGGCCTCAGGCCTTCTTTGCTTGGAACTGCCGCTTCTCAGGTCCACATTTCTTTCATTTCAATGCTATACCCAAATTGTCTTATGCTAGCTTTTTCTTTTTTTCATGGTTACTACTAGTATATGCTTAACTCGTGCCATTTGTTCCATTTATTTTTTTTACTTGTTCCACACACACATAGTTAGATAGTTTAGGAATTTCATATAACAGCATCAATTGAATACAATAAAAGCCTCATTCTTTCTTCTGCATCTATGAGCAAACTGAATGCTAGAACAGCTTCCTCATCACGGACAAGGAAGATTTACAAATTTGAAAAGGCAATGAAAACCAGCGGCAATAGAAACAGTTTTTTTTTTTGGGTGATATTCGGGGTACACTAAATTAAAAGAAAAAAAATAAACTCAATCAGTTCATAATACAAGATGGAATAGAGCTCTGAAGGTGGCTCTTCTAAAACATCGAAGTTCCTATCTAAAATATCCCTGGTTAACCATAATTAGCCAACCAATCAGCTGCAGAGTTTGCTTCCCTGTAAACATGTGTAGTTTGTACCTCCCAATCTCTATCCAACAACCTCCTAATCTGCATGATAAAATTATAGTTCTTATCCATAGTAGCATTATTCTTGATTATAAGATTAATCACAACAACAGAATCTGACTCCAATATAACCTTTTTAAACCCTTTGTCCATGCCAGCTCTAACCCAATATAAACCGCCCACAATTCAGCAGTTACCGAAGAGCAAACCCCATTATTCCTAGCAAAACCCATCAACCAGGTCCCCATACCATCTTGAATGGCTCCTCCTGCACCTGCCACCCCTTTACCTTTACTGCAACCATCCATATTAAGCTTGACCCAATCTTCTGTGCGATAAATCCAGCCAATCTGCCTTAACTCTCTGTTAGCGGTATTCTCCCCATTTCTGTGTGTTTGAACCATTTTAACATCCACCACCATTCTTCTTATAGCCAAAACAGTACCGTACCAATTAACCTGCTTCACACCAAAAACTCTATCCTTTCAAATAAACCACAGTGCATTGCCAAACTTTAGAAGCCAATCCGCATCATGAGAACCTCTGTTTCTCGAAGCAAGATTAGAAATCAACCAAGCATACCAATTCTGATTGTAAAAATACCCTCTCTCCTCAACCTTGACAAGAGATTACCAAACCTTACGTGCTTTAGGACAATCACGCAAAGCATGAAGCAAGGTCTCTACTTTTGTTAAACAATGACTGCAACATGGATTTGACGCAATTCTTCTTCTCCACCTCACTTCATTGGTCATTACAACGTAATGAGCTACAAACCAAAGAAACACTTTCAGATAATCCGCCATAAAGGATCCCGAATCCCGATCCATCATAACTCCGTCTCCCGCCTCCTACAAAGCATAAGCTGATGTAATTGTGAAATTCATTCCCATTAGTGGAGTGTTTCCAAACCACTGAATCAACTTCCATATTCTGATCAGGAGGTGTTTACCCATCAATGACCATCACTACTTGCATAGGAGTAAATGTGTAAAAATTTCCCACTTCCATTGCTTTCTATTTCCAACCATATCAGCAGCCACTGTGCAACTAACAATGTTCACTAGAACTTCATTATTAGATAAGCCACTGTGCAACCAATAATGTCCACTGGAACTTCACTATTAGATAAATTAATTAGAGGATCATAGCCTTCTAACCAATCATCCTTCCAAAACAATACCTTCCTACAATTCCTTAAAGTTCAACTCAAGCTTTGGGATACTTGAGGCCACACCTGACAAATTGCTTTCCACAACACAAAATCTTTATTCATAGCTTTCCTATTATTTGTCTCAACAATAGACTTTATATTTTTAGCTTTTAAAAATTTCACCCACAAACTATTCTCCTGTAACACACCCCATGCTAACTTCATTATAAATGCCCTATTCATCGTTTCCACGCTTCTAATACCTAACCCACCCTCTTCTTTAGATTTGCACAACGTTTCCCAATTGACAAGATGTATCTTATCCCTACCCTTCTTATGGCCCCAAATAAACCTCCTACAGATTTTTTCTATCTTATTATAAGTATGCTCCGGAAGCATGGCAGCTTGCATAGGATAGAGAGGCATTGTAGAAAAAATAGATTTGCATAATGTGATTCTGTCTGCCAGTGAGAGATTGTTGAACTTCCACCCTGCTAACTTCTTCTGCAAACTTTCAAGCAAATAACTGTAAGTTTGCTTAGTCACTCTCTGATGCAACAATGGAACCCCAAGGTATTTGCCCAAATCCTTGGAAACTTTGAAACCATTGTTCCTGCTAATAGAATTTGCCAAAGAGGTTGAAACATTCTTCGAAAAGAGTATTTTGGTCTTTGCCACATTGATTCTTTGCCCTGATACTTCACAGAAAACATTTAGACACTTTAAAATTATGTCCATTTGTTTTGTATTTACTTCCGCAAACAACATCATATCATCAACAAAACACAAGTGGGATATTCCCAACCTATTCCTGCTAACCGTGGAAGGTTTCCATAATCCATCCTCCACCTCCCTGCTAATAAGCTGAGATAGTTTTTCCAAGCATAGAATAAAGATATAAGGCAATGAGGGATCTCCTTGCCTTATACCACGGCTTGGAAAAAACTTTTGAGTAGCACTACCATTGCACATCACACTAAGGGAAGCTGATTCTATACATTTCATAATAATACCAATCATCTCATTCGGCAATCCAACATCAATTAGTGTCTCTCTAATAAAACTCCAACTAAGCCTATCATAAGCCTTCTCAAGATCAACTTTAATGACCATCACTCCCTTCTTCCCTCTCAGCCCTTTCATACTGCGCATTGAGTGAATTATCTCCTTGGGTAACAATTATATTATTTGTGACATGTCTCCCTGGCACAAAACTACGCTGAACTTCACTAATCAATTTTGGCATCATTAATTTCAACCTCCCAACAATCACAGTCATAACTTTAAATATCACATTACAAAGGCCAATTGGTCGGAATTGGTGCAGATACTCAGGCACTTGTGTCAGCACCATCAACTCTTATTAATAAATGCCCAATAAGCACAAGTAAAGAGTATTGATTAATCATTTTTTTCCCTTTCACGTTGCCGGTTCTGATCTAATATCCTTCTTTCCATGTTGACAGGGCATTTACTACTACTTTTATCAAGTCTTCAAAAACAAGGCCGAGTCCATTGCAGCTGTACGCAAAGCCAGGGGACTGGGAGATGGTACTGTTGGCATGTTTTCTTGGCTTGTTGTGGCTGCCATTGCTGGGTGAATACTATACAATACTAATCCATTTAATTAAAATTTTCATAATAACACGTTTCCTGAGGAGTTAGGAAGATCATGCCCAGAGTTGGAACAATTGAGAATAAATAGACATTTGTTTTCTTTGAACTGGCTTCTTTAGCAACAAAGAGATCAGTGATGCCTGCATCTCACTTATGATGAAGATGTTTACTCATGATTAACATCATTACCACACATTTATTTTTATCTTGCAGGTCCCTGAATGTATTGCTGACGAACCCGATATGGGTTCTTGTAACACGTATGCAGGTGCCTTTATATATATGTACATACATGCCATTTTTTTATTATTTTTTGCCCACACTTTGGATATCATCTTTAATATTAGTCATCAAAATAAGACTTTTCCACTTTCTCGAGCACAAAGACACTCGCACATGCACATAGTAAGGAAACAGGTGATATGCAAGATATGTAGGAGGACTGGGTGATTGAGCCCTGTCAGTTTTTGAAACATACATATAGCTTGCTTAGCTCAAGTTGTATGTTTTCAGGCATTGTATACATGGGATGGTATATCTTTTGCACACCTTTTTTTAAATAACAATAGTTGCAATCATAACATATGAGACAAAGATGAACATGAGTTTATAACTTTTAAATGTTTTGTAAACTATCCTGGGAATTTCCTGATATAACCTGTAACTATATATTCATTAATTATGTCCATCGAAGATTTTTCTGACAAAAGTATTTGGTTTTAGACACAAACTCAAGCAGAAAGAAAAATTATTGAGGGAAAGAAACAAGCTTTATTGAGGGAAGCTTCAGAAAGAAGCTCGATAGATTCAACTTTGCAAGAGAAGTTAGCTGAACTTGATTCCATAAAACCTCATCCATATGGAACTTTACAAGCGGTAGGTTTCCACTCACCTTTCATTTCTTAATCTATCTTTATGTTTAATATTTATCACAACATATGCTTGATGCTTGCAAGTGCTTCTTCACATCCTTTGTTTTATGAAGCATCACATATAACCTTGTCTAAGACTCGTAAATCATCCACTCATCTACTTACTTTCTGTCTTTTTAACTTTTCTTTGGTCACAATCATCAACTATTTAAAAGTTGATCTTATTCTAGGATCATGGTTGGCTTGATGAAAGATAGGAAGAGGTAAAATTGATATTATATTACATGAGCGCAGATTACTAATGTGCCAATCTAAGACCTGTAATTAAATACTTTAATCATTTGCCACTTTTGAATTTGTTGGATAACCTGCAAAATGTTGGCGTTGTTTTGTCTCAAAATTGTGTTTACATAATTATGACATGAATGGTTATGGTGCAAAACCAAGTCCATTCATGTGGGGTTTGTAATTTTTCCTATTCTGCCACCCTTGACCATTGTGATTGTTTGCATGCAACAAATGCATCATAGTTATCTTAATAAGGGAGAAAATTTATTTATTTTAATTGGCTATAGGTTGTCATTCTAGAAAAGATAACACTATAGTTGTGGTTATCGATGATAATAAGATCATTACCACTGGGATTATCACTTGAGCATTCACTGGAGTCTTTTAGGTTTATTTTTTTATTGACACCGATTCTGGTTTCTGTTACGTGTGTTCAAGGCACGTGAAGTTTATAGTGAAGCAGGAATCACTGGATTTTGGAAAGGCATCATCCCTACCCTCATTATGGTTAGCCTCGATTTGTTTGTGCATTATTAGGTGCACTTTTAAAGTTAATCTCCACTCCTCATTTGGTCCTATTTTATGAATTCCAGGTGTGCAATCCATCAATCCAGTTCATGATTTATGAGAGTTCATCGAAGCATCTAAGGGCTAAACGTTCTGCTAACAAGCAGGGGTACAAAAATGTGACTGCTCTGGAGGTATAGAACTACTTCATACAATCTAGTTTGTTTATGTCAGTCATTTGTGAAATATTTAACCTTGGCACATATATAGTGAACATCCGCTTGTCATTTGGAAAGGTCTTTTTATTAGGAGCTTTGGCAAAATTGGGAGCAACTGTCTCAACATATCCCCTATTGGTTGTAAAGGTAAATTCTCCACTGGCTTTTGTAATATTGGTGATCATCCCTATGGAATTAACTGTTCTCTTATGAATTGACTTGTTTGTAATATTGGATGATTGCTTGCCGCGTTGGTCTTTTCAAATAAAATGGATTCAAGATCTCGTGCTTGCAACTTTTTCTGCTTTAGATTTCACAACAAGAAGCTACAGATTGTTTTCTCACTTGGGGTTATATAAGCAACTGATTTAGCACACTAAGTTCTTTTCTCATAATGTTAGCACAACATGGACACAGAAGCTCACATGCATGTGATTATGCACAAAGTTCTGTATAATTATACTTGAAGTCTTTTCCTCTTTCTGTTCTCTTTACAGTCGAGGCTTCAAGCAAAACAGGAGATTGGTGGAAATAACCTCTTAAGATACTCAGGTTTGCTTTCAGACACACAAAGGCATAATGGGAAGAAACTATTTTACTTCTAGAGTTCATCACTATCATCTCTATCCTCCGGACTGTTGCATTTGTTTCTTTTATAATAACAATAGTGTATTTTTCTAAAATCAGTTTGATGTGCATTTGTTCTATGAATTAATCATTACAACACATTGATTGACCTATAAACACGAGGTTGAAACCTTGAAGGTTAAAACAAGTTGCGTGGACTTTTTCCTTACAGTCTTTGGCTGCGCCAAACTTTCACATTATTTCTTTTTTCCAGTAAGTTTGTGTGAACGAACACTTTTTATCATGCTAGCATGCATACTGATGAAGTGGCAAGACTTGCAAAAGAGGCAGCATTTCAAAGATTTTAGATAAGGTATGCCTTGGAGTTGAATGAGAAGGATATGCGATACTCAGTGAGCTCAAATTTTGTGAAGTGAAATAAAAGGTGGTATTTATAGTAGAGTGGAAGTGGCTTTCTCCAAGAAGAAAGTTATGCTTGACTAACAGGAAGATGACCAGTGGAATTGGTAGAGGAGGGGCTTCTTGACCTTCTAGAAAAATCTGATCCGAGTTTAAATTCTCTTTAAAATATCTCATAAAACTAGACAATTTAAAGACTCTGCTAGAAATAACTCAAATTAATCCTATTTGGAGAAAGATAACTAGTAATTATGATAAAAATAAATGTTTGAGGCAAATAATAACTTTTACATGTATTTAACTAGTTAGTTTTGGATTGTCCAATCAGTTCTGGTACAACTAACAACTAGATTTGCTTCTCTCTAGTGACATGGTTAATTCACGGTTTGCTCTTTAGGAGAATAGAAGATTTATTAGTGATGCACGACAAAATTTGTATTGGGGCAATCAGACATATGGACTCCAGGGATTGACATTTGTAGATGTGCAAGATGCTTCTAGCTGTGGATCTGATTTGCAGAGGAATTAAAGGGGAAAGGGCAAAATCTCACTAGCTCCACACTGGTAAAAGTTCAGGAATTACTCCAGGATGTTAACTAGAAGCTTTTCACACATCTAGATCACGTCCCTAAAATCTTATAACCCCAAACATAATAAAAATCCTTTAAGAATTTCCCCGAACTCTTTCAGGGGTAGAAATGACAGTTTGCTCAGATTTTATACAATAGTTGAAAAACAAATTATGTGATTTCAGAATTGAATTCTAGGAGATTTACAGTTTTGTTTGTCATCTCACTGCTATAATACTGGTTTTTGTCTTCTTTACTGGTACACATGCAGGAACTCTTGATGCGATAGTCAAAATGATCCGTTATGAAGGATTGACTGGTTTTTACAAGGGGATGAGCACAAAGATAGTTCAGAGTGTGTTTGCAGCTTCTGTTCTTTTCATGATCAAAGAGGAGCTTGTTAAGGCTTACATGGTACTGGCTGATAAGAGCAAGAAACATCTGATAATTTCTAATAGTTGATGTTTGTTTATAGCTCATGAAAAGGCAATCACATAACCTTATCATGAATATATGATGGTTAAAGACAGCACCTCATGCCTGGACCAATCACTCCCTGGGACATTATGAGTTGAAAACTCAAAAGTTAACATTTTGCTTCTATAGTAATGGAATTCTGTAATTTTTGTTTATTTTATTTTTAAAAATTATCCATACAAAAGATAATTTTTTATATATAAAAATGAATCATAAAAACTCTTCAAGTTTAAATACATAACTAAAAAAATAATTTTTTAAAAGAGGCTCTCCAAATAAAATAAAAGAGAAAAGAAAAGCTAATTTAAATATAAATTAAATTTTGTTGTGAGAAAAAACTATTAAAAAATAATTAATTTAAATTTTTTTAGAAAAAATAGAAAAAAAAAATCAAAGTGCTGCTAAGTCAGCCTGTTTGATCTGGGTCAATGCGAAACGCGACTAGGTTGTTATCTAGTTTTGTGTGCAACTAAGGTAGATGATTGTAAAATTTCAAATAATGCATCGTCTGATTTTCTCAAATTCTAGCCATTATAATAGCTGGAAAATCAGAGTTTAAGTTTTTTTTTTTAATTTCAAAACCTGTTTTTTAGTTTTTCAACCTATTTTGATAAAAAAAACATTTATAAAATATCGTAGAGACTGTGATAAATTCATTTATGGCCTCAAAAAATCACCGTAAAAAACAATCAAACCGAAATAAAAAATCAATCTAAGTTCACAATTGTTTTTTCATGAACTTTAAACCTAAAAAACATTTAATATGAACTTTCTTCATCAAATAGAATCATTTGACACAAATATTATCTGTTTTAATAGCCTAAATTGGTGTCAACGATACTTTTCTCTTTCTACTGTCGGAATCCGGTCACCTCTCTCTCTCTTCTCTCAACTAATAACTAAAAAATAACAAAAATAAATTTTTGTACCAAAATTGAATTGGAAAAGTATTGAAGTACTAAAATTATATAATTTGTGTGATTTTAAAGTTAAATGATCAAAGTGTATCTTTTGCGAAACGTATAGCACGCCACCAATATTTGACGTTTTTTGTTTTATTTTGGTCCATTTTTTTTTAATACTATCATTTCATAAGAAATTAAAATTAATTGGTTTTTAATGAAGACTAAATTGTTGGGGGAAAAAAAAATTAAAAACCAAATTAAAAAAATAAAAAAATTTACACAATCCATTCATAATAATATATAAAAGAATAAATAGTGGAGTTTTGCATAAAAAAAACCCAAACCTCTTATAATTATACCTAATTTTGCACTTAAAAGGCTAAAAACAAAATTCATTGTGGCATAAAAATAGATGAGGTGTTTTTTTTATTTAACATTTTTAATAAAATACTACTGTTTTTTCTATAAAATATATAGTTAGATAGATAGAATAGATTAGGAAGGCTGTTGTGATTTACGAGGGTGACACGAGGACGCAACAATTTGCGACCAGAAAAACAAACCAATATTATAATATACACCTAGAATTAGAAAAAAAAAAAAAAAAAATAAAAATCAAAGAGTTAGTAATGTTTGGTCAAATTAATAAAAACGGAAACTGAGAAATTGAATTGCATAGGCAGTTAAGAAAAGTAGAACTAAGTAGGATAGGCATAAAGCGCCAAAGCGATGATGAGCTTTGTTGCAGCCGGCAACCAGTGCTTCTGCTCCTCATCCCTTGCCTTGGGTCCCCGTCCAACTTCAGCCTCAAGGCCAAAGACAAGAAGAGCAAGGGAAGCTCGAGCAGCTGTAGTGGAAGCGAGACCACCACCAGCTCCAGCTCGAGTGATTCGTCCTGCAGTGCGAGATGCAAATTTAATAGTGGGAGGTGATCGAACGGAAGACCTGCAGGCGGAGGCAAGAGCCATGGCCCGTGCCGTCAACGCGTCCGTCTATAGCCCCGAGGTTCTGGCCATTCAATACGGCTCTAGGCCAATCAAGGCAAGCAAGATTATTCAGTTAATTTTTGGTTTTTTTCTGTTATAAATAGATAAACAATTAAACATGTGTATTTATGATGAATATTGATCTGAGATTCGATTGAAAAAAAAAAGGTGTTGCGAAGAACTCTTGAGATATTGACAGGATTGGGTTCATTTGGGTTGAAACTATTGCTGGACAAAAGGAATGGCGTGTTCGATCAGAAGAAGGGTATACGAGCAGCCGAACTCCGGAGAATTTTCACTCGGTTGGGCCCTACTTTTGTTAAATTAGGGCAGGGGTTGTCTACCAGGCCCGACATCTGCCCCCCTGAGTATTTAGAGGAGCTCGCTGAGCTTCAGGTATCCTCTTATTTCTCATAATATTAATAATAAATGGGGGTACTGCCTTGCATCTCGCAAGTTACTATACCAGTCAAAAACATATACAATCAATCAATCATTAATATCAATTTTGAACTGAATGAACAGGATGCTTTGCCTACATTCCCAGACGCTGAAGCATTTTCGTGCATTGAGAGAGAATTGGGTCTCCCACTCGACTCGATTTTTTCATCCATTTCTCCTTCTCCAATTGCAGCTGCCAGTTTAGGCCAAGTTTACAAAGCTCAACTTACTTATTCTGGACAGACTGTTGCTGTCAAGGTGCAACGCCCTGGTATCGAAGAAGCTATTGGACTTGACTTTTACCTCATTAGAGGACTCGGCTTTTTCATCAACAAATATGTAGACATTATTACCAGTGATGTTGTTGCTCTCATTGACGAATTCGCACGCAGAGTTTATCAAGAGCTCAATTATGTGCAGGTTGTTTCTTTCATCATCCTTACTAGTACTAGCACTGCATTGCATCACAACTTCAGGAATGCATGCCTCTGGAAGTTATAATGCCCTTATACTTGCTGGAAACACAAGAATCCCAGTCCCTCTGGTTTCTTTCTTTCTGGCATACTACTTGGGCCCACCACTTATATTTTCCATGACCTTTCTTATTTCAAAACTTTCTTTCGGGTTTGAATTTTAATTTCAACAGGATCCTGCAGGAGGGGCAGAATGCAAGGAGGTTTAAGAAATTGTATGCTGACAGGGAAGACATCCTTGTTCCAGATATCTTCTGGGATTATACAAGTGGCAAGGTGTTGACAATGGATTGGGTTGATGGAGTCAAATTGAATGAACAAGATGCTATTGAGAGACAAGGTTTAAAGGTTCTCGATCTAGTCAACACAGGTATACAATGCAGCCTCAGACAGCTACTTGAGTATGGATACTTTCATGCAGATCCTCACCCTGGCAATCTCCTGGCAACACCCGAGGGAAAGCTTGCTTTTCTCGATTTTGGAATGATGAGTGAGACCCCAGAAGAAGCAAGATTTGCGATAATTGGTCATGTGGTTCACATGGTTAATAGGGATTACGAAGCCATGGCCCGTGATTACTATGCTCTAGATTTCTTGTCACGGGATGTAGACGTGTCTCCAATTGTTCCAGCACTGCGTAACTTCTTTGATGACGCACTCAATTACACTGTGAGCGAACTAAACTTCAAAACTCTAGTGAATGGTCTGGGTGCTGTTTTTTATCAGTATCCGTTTAATGGTAAGTTATGTTTATTTTTTAACATTTCCGTAGATAAATACAACATAATTATTTAATTGGTCACAAAATAGCCAGTGAATGCAGTGCTTGTGTAATCTGATTGTCTGGCTTGTCAATTAACCTGCAGTTCCAGCTTATTATGCTTTGATATTGAGGTCACTCACTGTACTTGAAGGCCTAGCCCTTTATGCTGATCCTAATTTCAAGGTTCTGGCTGCTTCGTATCCATATTTTGCTAAAAGGCTTCTCACTGATCCAAATCCATACCTTAGAGATGCTCTTATTGAGTTGCTCTTTAAGGATGGTAGGTTTAGGTATGTACTCTGCTAATATTAAATTCTACGCTTCCATTTGAATCTGCTCATAGCGAGAACCTAAGTTTTTGCTCAATTTAGGTGGAATAGACTTGAAAACCTACTTGTCCAGGGAAGTAAAGATAGGGACTTCTCTGCAAATGATGCCTTACAACCTGTTTTGAAGCTATTATTGGGCCCAGATGGCGAACAGCTCCAAATTTTAGTTATTAAGGAGGCTGTCCGTGTCACTGAAGCTGTAGTGATCGGTACAGTAGTTGATACGTACAATTCTATCCCAAATGTTGTGAGGGCTTTAATCTTTAATGCCAATGTAGCTGGACCTCTCACAGTGAGTGATTCTGAAATTGATAGCATGATGGCGCTTCGGGACCAGGTTTTCAGGATATGGGGGCTTCTGCGATCCTCTCAAGATTTTGATCCGGCCCTTTTGCAACCTATATTACAGGTAAATACAGTTGTTTTGTCATACTTAAGATTGTCTTACATTTGTATGGAGGTGCATAACCTAGCTAGCTTAGGAAGTATAAGAATCTGATCAAGATATTTGTTAAGGCTGGTATCAAAGTAACTGGAGGTCTTTTGCACCAGTTTTTGCAAAAGCATTTTTCCTCCAGCACATCTTAAGTCACATCATATGTAACTGTAAATTTTCAATTAGTCATTCAAAAATTAATTATATTTAGAGCTCTTCTAGTTGTTTTATTTGTTAATGGCTCCTAACCCACTCCCTTTTTCACACAAATTGGTAAGGCTACTTCTTAACTCTTTTCACCTCTTGGACTCTCACCCGAGGACAAACCCAACCTTTTTGGTGCTATACATTTGTGTTGAGAATATGATTCTAGACAACGTATAAACGGAGTGATTGATTCATCTGACCAATACAAACTGGTGCTAGATTAAGGATTGTTGAGCTGAGTTGACTGTTCCATTGATTAATAGAAATGAAAACTTTGTGGAGTAAGAGCCATTCATTCTTGAGATGAAAACTAAATAGGGAAGTGTGCATGCGCAGGTGCTTCAACAGCCTGAGGCACGCAGCCTCGGGGAGCGTGTTATAGGTGGCATCACACAACGGCTTGCAGCACGATTATTACAACAAGTTCTTCGAGCTCCGACCACAGTTTCTACTTCCATTTCATAAATTGTTTCTAACAATTGGGGTAAGCTATATGCATGTAATTATATGCTTGGAATGGAAAATATTGATTGATACATTTCGACCATTCTTTGATGAAAAAATATATTTTAGGATCATTTGAAATGAGTATGCAAAAGGAGAAAAGCCTGTATTCGTCACCACTTGTAAACTCCTCAAAGAGGGCCCTTGGATATTCATGCAAGTGACTGAAAATACATTAATACAGCAGCAGAAATGGACCATTTGCATTCTACAAACAAATTTTGGGGTACATGGATGGAGGAGCACCATTGAACTACAAGCCCAACGGTGTTTTGATTTATCTTTTACCACTCTTCGTTAATTCATGTGTTTTGAGATATCATTACCGCTCTGTTAATTCATGTGACGACCTATAAACAAATATTTTGTTAAATGATTTAACTAAATCACTGGGTAATTGCAAAAAAATAAAAAATAAAATGCAAATGCATCTTTGTAGGAATTAAACCAAGTAGGTGTTAATCTTCACTCTAATGTTCTACGGATTTAATCTCTTACTAGGAATCATTATTTTTAAAGTTCATTTCCTAGTTAATGTTGTACTTTTTATTGGTGTCAGAGCTACTATAAATATAGAAGAATGATTTTATTTTTAAATGTATCTCGTGGTTAAGAAATAAATATTAGTGTCATGTCTGGTTTTAAAAAATTGTGTTGTGTGAGAGCTGAGTTACATTTTGGCTTTTAAACCCAAATGAGCATGAATGAATCCATCAGCTCTTGCCGATTCTTTCGAGCTGCAAAAACTATATTATATGCAAACAAATTTCATTCTCATCGAGCTGTTGAAGTTTCTTGGCGGAACGTCCTGCAAAAAGCGTAAATCCAACTTCTTTTGTTTTTAATTTCACCTCTCTACTTCAATATAACAGGCGACTATCCATTCTCATTGGGTTGTTGAAGTTCCCCGTGGTATATTCTGCAATGAGCATGACTCCGTACTAACTTTAGCAACGTAATTGAAAGACATCAGCTTCGTGAAAAAGATCCTCTTCAAAGCTCAAAATAATTATTCCGGAAACCAGAACTACACTCAACGCCATTAGAATGCATTGGACTGTGCTGTGGAGTCTAGCTGAATATTGGCTACGAACCATTGGACCTGTTGCCTGTTGGTAGACCTTGCACCATTTTACAAGAGATGTAGAAGGGCTACGGTCACAGTAAGAGATGGCTGTTCTTCGATTATCGTAGAAAATAGACTCTGACGTGAGTTCACATCATAAATGGCAGACCCGCTCCAGGAGACGATCAACAAAATAGTTTGCTAGAAAGTTGATTAAATAAAACGGAAAAAAAAGCAGTAAAGTAATAATAATAACAATGATAGTTTGATAAATTGCCCCCTGGGAATGTTATTATGAATATTTGCAGATGAAATCTAAGACAAGTCTGAGCTTGCTTGTACAAAGTATACATGAATGGAAGATCATTGAGCACAAATACTAGCAAAAGGAAGAAAAGAAGAAACTCAAAACCTCGATCAGTCTTCTGCTACGTCCACAAAACTGCAAACATTGGGTAAATATAATTGCATACGTTGCACATTCCATTATGTGCAGTGGTACAAGGGACAAAGAAGAGAGGAGGATAAACGAAGAAAGCATTTAACTTAACCGAACGAATGTGGGCAGGCAGCAGCATGACTTCAGTCTTTCTTCTTAGCACAGTAACAATGCTTTGCAAAATGCAAAAGGAAATGGTTCAAAATATATTAGCATTGAGAGTCACGGAAACCTTCTTAAAAGAATCGATACCATATTTTGTAGACAAGTGAAGTTTCATAAATGACAAATATTTATATAGTTCCTCGAACCTTGAATATTTATATTTCTCCAACGGCAATTTACAGAATTCCATTACTATCAGAAGCAAAATTTTAACTTTTGAGTGTTCAACTCATAATGTCCCAGGGAGTGATTGGTCCAGGCATGTGGTGCTGTCTTTAGCCATCATATATTCATGATAAGGTTATCTGATTGCCTCTTCATGAGCTATAAACAAACATCAACTATTCGAAAATATCAGAATTTTCTTGCTCTTATCAGCCAGTAGACAAAAACAAGTATTATAGCACTGAGATGACAAACAAAACTGTACATCCCCTAGCATTCAATTCCTAAATCACAAAATTTTTTCTTAACTATTGTATTAAAGCAAAATGTCATTTCTACCCATGAAAGAGTTCGGGGAAATTCTTAAAAGACTTTTATTATGTTTGGGGTTTAGGGTTTAAAGATTAAAATATTTGGCTTTATAGATTTTAGGGTTTATGGTTTAGAAATTAGAGTTTAGAGGTTTGAGTTTCAGGTTTAGGGTTTAAAGGTTCAGGTTTAGGGTTTATAGTTTTACAAGTTTAAGGTTTAGGGTTTTGGTGGTTAGTTTTTTAGAGGTTTAGGGTTTAGGTTTAAGTTTTGAGATTTTTAGGTTTCGGGGTTAGGGGTTTAGGGTTTGATGGGTTAGGATTTTAAGTTTTAGGAGTTAGGGTTTTAGGTGTCTAGGGTCTGGGGTTTGAAGTTTTGGGTTTTTGGGTTTTGAGTTTTTTAGAGTTTAGAGTTTAGGGTTTAAGGTTTGAGTTTTAGGATTTAGGGTCTGATTTTAAGGGAGAGAAGGTCTGGAAAAGAATCCTAGAGAGAGGTCTTTCTACCGGAGCTGTAATCTCTCCGGTAACCGTTGGATCCCCACCATTTTTAGACATGTTGTTCGCCACACCCAACTCTACAATCTGACCGTTCAGATCTTGTCTTACCTGCTTCTTTTGAAGGTTATTAGATTTAAATCTCTCCTCTGTCACCTGTTCTTGCCTTGCTCTTTCCTCTATCAATAGTTCTCCCCTTGGTTTCTTCTATTGTTCCATCAATCCAACTACTTGCTCTCCTATGGCTTCCACTAGAAACCATAACACTCTACCCACAAGCTAAAAAATAAGCCAACTAGCACATTCCATCATCGTTCCTACTACAAAACTTCCACCCAACCAATGCCCTCTACAAGCTCTAAACAACCTTCCTTAAATACCATAACCCCCAAAAACTCTCCCCCGATCTCCGGCGCAGAGGGTTAGAGTCACAAACTAGCACTAGGTTCACCTTAGATTCTATTCCTAGACAGAAGGTAGGAGGCTGACTTAAAATTTCAGAGGAGCTACTGTCAGAAACAACAAAACAATGGAAAAGATGTATGACTACTGCTAATGGCTTCATGATCTTCAGATTCCAAACAACCTAAAATGGAAACAGTGTTGGAAAAAGGCCTTTGGATGTTTGGGGGCAAAACAATCATCCTCCAGCAATGACACCTCCACTTTCTCTTTGATAAGAATAAGATATCTAAGCTTCCAGTCTAGATACGCTTGCATGGTTTGCCTTTCCCCCTCTGGTCTAAGGCTGGCCTAAGCCTATTAGCTAGTATGGTGGGTAAACCACTCTCTTGTGATGAGCAAACCTAGAACAACACCTGCCTAGATTATGCAAGAGTGTACGTGGAGATAGATTCATCTCTCCTCTTTACCCACCAATTTGAGTTTGAAAGCCCTCTCTTAGCAGACCCAATCGTGATTGAGGTGGAGTATGAGTGGAAACCCCCTAGATGTGAAAGATGCAACTTGTTTAGTCATGTTTTTCTAGGCCCAACTGATAGAATCCTTGGAAACATGACATCCCTAGAGAATACCCCATCAGTTGATGCTGACAACATCACCAAGGAGGATCGCTATACTAATGCAGTTGGGAAACACAAGTCAGTGGTGACCACCCCCGCTATCCCTTCATTCCAACCTTTTAGAAATGATACTCATCTTACTGCTAAACAGACTGATAGCAGAAAGGGTCAGCTTCCCTAAAAGCTAATGGAACAGGTAACTAGGCATATGATACCCTACAACAGTAGGTCTATACCCTCCCTGCTAGTAAGAAACTTAGGAAGTGATGGGGATGGGGGTGAATCAGACCATGACTTAACACAAGACCATCAATTGATTGAAGAAAATAAACTGCTACTTGCTGGTTTTACTCAATGCGTGGAGAGCAAAATGGCACCTCTGACAAGTGCTAGAGAAGTTTCATCCTCTGCAAAAGAATCCTCTGTTGACACATCTTAGCACTTGTCAAAGGAGTACATTAGCACTTGTCAAAGGAGTATATTAGCACTTGTCAGAGGATTTTTTTTAGGGTTTAGGGTTTAGGGTTTGAGTTTGAGTTTGGGGTTTAGGGTTTGAGTTTGGGGTTTAGGATTTGGGGTTTGGGTTTATGGTTTGTTATGGGTTTTGAGGGTTTGCGGTTTTGGGTTTTGGGTTTGGGGTTTTGGGATTTGGGGTTTAGGGTTTAGGGTTTAGGGTTTTCAGGTTTTTGAGTTTCGGGGTTCGGGGTTTGAGGTTTAGGGTTTAGAGTTTAGGGTTTAGGGTTTAGGGGTTTAGGGTTTCGGGTTAGGGGTTTCGGGTTAGGGTTTAGGGTTTTAGGGTTTGGGGTTTTTGAGTTTAAGGTTTAGGGTTTAGGGTTTGAGGTTTGGGGTTTGGGTGCGGGTGCGGGTCGGGTGGGGTGCGGGTCTAGGGTCTAGGGTCTAGGGTTTGGGTCTAGGGTTTGGGTTTAGGGTTTAGGGTTTCGGGTTTAGGGTTTCGGGTTTAGGGTTAGAGTTTAGGGTTTGGGTTTGGGTTTTAGGGTTTAGGGTTTTAGGTTTAGGGTTTAGGGTTTAGGGTTTAGGGTTTTAGGGTTTAGGGTTTAGGGCGTACCGGTAGAGAGCGCGCGCTCCGCATAAGCGGGGACGAGTTCGAGGCCGGGCGCCGTCCCCCCCTCGTAAGAGCCTGGGTCAGCAAGAGGTTTCGCCCTGTACTGGGCCTGGGCCTGCACAATGGCACGCGTTCTGGGTTCCGGGAAGGGGCCTTTCCCTCTTAATTCAAAAAAAAGTTTAGGGTTTAGGGACCCCGAGGGTCGTGGCGTACCGGTAGAGAGCGCGCGCTCGCATAAGCGGGGACGAGTTCGACGCCGGGCGCTCCCCCCTCGTAAGAGCACGGGTCGCAAGAGGTTTGTCGTCCCGTACGGGCCCGGGCCCGCCCAATGGCACGCGTTCGGGTTCCGGGAAGGGGCCTTTCCCTCTTAAATCCAAAAAAAGTTTAGGGTTTAGGGTTTAGGGTTTAGGGACCCCGAGGGTCGTGGCGTACGGTAGAGAGCGCGCGCTCCGCATAAGCGGGGACGAGTTCGACGCTGGGCGCTGTCCCCCCTCGTAAGAGCCTGGGTCAGCAAGAGGTTTCGTCCTGTACTGGGCCTGGGCCTGCCCAATGGCACGCGTTCCGGGTTCCGGGAAGGGGCCTTTCCCTCTTAAATCCAAAAAAAGTTTAGGGTTTAGGGTTTAGGGACCCCGAGGGTCGTGGCGTACCGGTAGAGAGCGCGCGCTCCGCATAAGCGGGGACGAGTTCGACGCTGGGCGCTGTCCCCCCCTCGTAAGAGCCTGGGTCAGCAAGAGGTTTCGTCCCAGACTTGGGCCGGGCCGCCCAATGGCACGCGTTCCGGGTTCCGGGAAGGGGCCTTTCCCTCTTAAATCCAAAAAAAGTTTAGGGTTTAGGGTTTAGGGTTTAGGGTTTAGGGTGTAGGGTTTAGGGTTTAGGGTTTAGGGTTTGGGGTTTGGGGTTTAGGGTTTGGGGTTTGGGGTTTGGGGTTTAGGGTTTAGGGTTTAGGGTTTAGGGTTTAGCGTTTAGCGTTTAGCGTTTAGCGTTTAGGGTTTAAGGTTTAGGGTTTGGGGTTTGGGGTTTGGGGTTTGGGGTTTGGGGTTTGGGTTTTAGGGTTTAGGGTTTAGGGTTTAGGGTTTAGGGTTTAGGGTTTTAGAGGGAGGGGAAAAAAATGAGACGAGAGCGGCCACCATTGGCGATTTTGACGACAACCGACTTGCCGGCCCCGTACGGTTGCCCGGTGACCTCCTCCCCGCTTATCTTATCGCCCCTTTCCATTCCCTTTGTCATTCTCTTTATTTTCACCGACCAAAATTTTGTTCCTGCACCTGCAACTACATCCCCACCGTTCGTCTCATACCACCCTACGCCCACTATGACCAACACTACCAAAAACCCCGTGACCAAACCCGCCACCACTCCAACTTCATGGGCGGATCGAGTTAGAGTCTCCGATTCTAGTACTCGATTCACTTTGGAGCCGATTCCCCGTCAACCAATAGGTCACGGTCTTAAGATCACGAAGACATACTTTTGGAAAATTCTTCTCAATGGAATCGATGTATAGTTGGTTTTTTCCCAGGGTTTCGAATGCCATTCCATGCCGTCAATTCTATTGCCTCAAGGGCATGGCGTTCGTATGGGTTAGAGAATGTTATGACAACTTCTAATGGCTTCATCTTATTTCGTTTCAACACAGAGGATGCGCTGCATACAGTATTAGAAAAAAGGCCATGGATGTTTGGAGGAAAGAATATCATCCTTCAGCAATGGCACCCCCGTTTCCAGTTTGATAAGAACAAAATATCCACCCTCCCAGTATGGATTCGTTTATATGGATTACCTTTTCCCTTGTGGTCTAAGCAAGGACTAAGTCTGGCAGCAAGCATGGTTGGGAGGCCACTTTCTTGTGATGAACTCACGTATGGTTGCACACGGCTGGAGTATGCAAGATTATGTGTTGAAGTGGATGCTGCCTTGCCTTTCGTCCATAGTTTTGATATCGAAAGTCCCCTTTCTACTGCACCCATTACTGTTACTGTTGAATATGAATGGAAGCCCCTACGGTGTGAAAAATGCAAGGTTTTTGGCCATTCATGTGGTGCACCATCACCCACTATCCAGGACAAAGCCGCTGCTGTCCCAGCCACAAATCCTCCACATCCATTGCCAACACAACATATACCCTCTGCCATTGCCTCTACTATCCCATCACCTAGCACCATCATAGCACCACACCCAGAGCAACTGTATACACATAATTCCCATGCCATTACCCTAACTATCCCATTAACTACACCCAACATTACTCCACGGCCAGAGCGCCTACTATCCCTCATGCTATAGCCTCTACCGAACCCTCAACCAGTGTCACAATTGCACCCATGCTACTACATACTGCTAAACAACTTCACCCTACCACTTACCCTACACCCAAACCACATTTACCGGTGCCACTTCCAGAGTCTGCAGCTCCCACCGATATCGAGGACTGTGATTCCAGCCAAGATTCAGGTAATGATCTACCCGGCCTTCAACATCATCATCTTAATAGTCTGCATGCTACTCTTTGTCTTGAAAGCAAGATGGACTCTCTTCGCACTATTAGTGCAACTTCTTCAGCGGCACAGGAGGTATCAGCTGAGGCTTCTACATCCTATATCCATACGACTGATAGCCATGATCAGTCCCCACCACCAACTCCAACTACTGTCAAGAAAAAGAAAGGGGGTAGGAAAAAAAAGGAGGCCCGGGGCCTTTAACTTTTCATTTTAATTGTTCATTTTTTCTTTTAAATAAATGTTCATCATTGGTAGCTGGAACATATGGGGTCTCAATGGACTCCAAAAACAAAAAACCGTCCATGCTTGGGCACAAAAAAATAGTCTTGATATATTTGGCCTCCTAGAAACCAAAGTCTCTGCTGCTAATCTCGCAGATGTTCAACCCACTCTTGCACCCCTTCATTGGCAATACCTCACCAATATAGCCTCCAACCCAACTTGCCGAATTCTTGTTGGTTGGAATCCTCACAAACTTCATCTCACTTGTCTACACAGTGCACCCCAATGGTTAACCTGTGAAGCCACACACACTAGCCTTCCTCACCCAATCAAAATCACATTCATATATGGCCATAACACACCGGCTGAAAGACATGACCTCTAGCATTACATAGCACACGAGAGTTCTCTAAGTTCATGCATTCCGTGGATTGTTATGGGCGACTTCAATGCCATAATGACAAGTAGGGTGAGTAACCGGGGGGACACTCATTGGCCAAGGTACCAGGATGATTTTGCTACATGTATCAATCAGTCAGAACTCATGCAAGCCCCTTATACAGGTATCAAGTACTCATGGCACAATGGCCAACATGGGTGCAACACTATTCAGAAAAAGTTAGACTGGGTCTTTGGAAATTCTTGTTTTTTTACTTCTTGGCCGGCCTCACATGCAACATTTGAGCCTCACAGTATCTCTGATCACAGTGCCATGATACTACGTCTTCGCAGTCTCAACCCGCAGCAGCATTCTCCTTTCAAATTCTTGAACCTATGGGCTGAACGTAGTGATTTTCTTGCCACTTGTGCCTCCTCTTGGCAAACTCCGTTAATGGAAATCCTATGTTCCAATTTACAACTAAGTTGCGCCGCCGAAGCAACCCTTGAGGAATCTTCACCTGCAAAGACACAAACAAAGATCACGACGAGTTGCCAAAGCCAAAGCAGATTGGCATGCAGCACAGTTTCTTCTTGATGAGCATCCAACATCAGTTAGTGCACAAGCTACTGAACGCACATTGGCTGCTAAATACTGGCAGCTTTGTAAAGATGAGGAATCTTATTTCAAGCAAAAGTCCAGAGTCCAATGGCTGCAACTGGGAGATAAAAATACCACATTCTTTCACAAATCTACGCTCCACCGCCAGTCGAAACGAAATACGGTTTGCGGGATGAAAATGGGAATCTTGTTACCGATCGCGGGGACATAGGGCGCTTGGCGTCAACATACTTTGAGAACCTCCTCTTTGCCCCTCATCCCATGTTGAATGCGAAGTTGCGGGTATATTCCCTAACACCATCACGAAGCCTCTAAAGCAGCAACTCTTACACCCATTACTGATGATGATATAAAGGCAGCACTATTTTCCATCCCAGATGCAAAGGCTCCAGGGCCAGACGGTTATAATGCACTTTTCTTTAAGAAAAGTTGGGACATCATCAGGGTTGATTTTATTGCTGCTATCAGGTTCTTTTTCTCCACTAACACTTTGCCTCGCTGTGTCAATGCAACAAGAGTAGCACTTGTGCCAAAAAAAGAACACCCGACTACCTTGAATGATTTTCGACCAATTTCCTGTTGCAATGTAATTTATAAATGCATTTCCAAGCTGCTTGTTATAAGACTAAAGGCAGCTCTGGTTGATGTGATAGGCCCTTCCCAGTCGGCCTTTCTTCCCGGCCGTAACATTTCAGATGCTATTCTCCTTACACAAGAGCTAATGCATAATT
>JAGMVL010001434.1:0-45423 GCA_019202695.1 Populus x sibirica
ATTCCACATCCACCATATGAAAACAGGCCTCCGAAAACTCTGGTAAACATTTCATCGCGATCCAACGGTCGGATCAAAAGTTATGGACCGTTCGAGCCGTTACTCTTGCTTGGCGTGGCCAGACCTCCTACTCACCAACGAGTATCGATTCCACATCCACCATATGAACACGAGGCCTCCAGGAAACTCCTGTAAACTTTTGATCGCGATCCAACGGTCGGATCAAAATTTATGGCCCGTTCGAACCGTTCCTCTTGCTTGGCGCGGCCACACCTCCTCCTCACCAAGTATCGATTCCACATCCACCTTATGAAAACGGGCCTCAGGAAACTCCTGTAAACTTTTGATCGCGATCCAACGGTCGGATCAAAAGTTATGGCCTGTTCGAACCGCTACTCTTGCCTGGGGCGGCCACACCTCCTCCTCACCGAGGATCGATTCCACATCCACTTTATGGAAACGGGCCTCCGGAAACTCTGTAAACTTTTGATCGCGATCCAACGGTCGGATCAAAAGTTATGGCCCGTTCGAACCGTTACTCTTGCGTGGCGCGGCCAGACCTCCTCCTCACCGAGTATCGATTCCATATCCACTATATGGAAACGGGCCTCCGAAAACTCCTGTAAAATTTTGATCGCGATCCAACAGTCGGATCAAATTTGATGGCCCGTTCGAACCGTTACTTTTGCCTGGCGCGGCCAGACCTCCACCACAACAAGTATCGATTCCACATCCACTCATAGGAAACGGGCCTCCGGAAACTCTTTTAAACTTTTGATCGCGATCCAACGGTCGGATCAAAAGTTATGGCCCGTTCGAACCGTTACTCTTGCTTGGCGCGACCAGACCTCCTCCTCACCTAGTATCGATTCCACATCCACCATATGAAAAGGGCCTCGGAAACTCTGTAAAACTTTTGATCGCGATCCAACGGTCGGATCAAAAGTTATGGCCCTTACGAAACCGTTACTCTAGCCTGGCGCGACCACATATCCTCCACAACGAGTATCGATTCCACATCAACTCCATGAGAGAGGGCCTCCAGGAAACTCTTGTAAACTTTTGATCGCGATCCAACGGTCGGATCAAAAGTAATGGCCCGTTCGAACCGTTACTCTTGCACAGCGCGACCCGGACCTCCTCCTCACCGAGTATCGATTCCACATCCACCATATGGAAACGGGCCTCCGGAAACTCCTGTAAACTTTTGATCGCGATCCAACGGTCGGATCAAAAGTTATGGCCCGTTCGAACCGTTACTCTTGCGTGGCGCGGCCACCTCCTCCTCCTCACCAAGTATCGATTCCACATCCACTCTATGAAAACGGGCCTCTCGGAAACTCCTGTAAACTTTTGATCGCGATCCAACGGTCGGATCAAAAGTTATGGCCCGTTCGAACCGTTACTACTTGCCCACCCCGCACCTCCTCCTCAACGAGTATCGATTCCACATCCACTATATGAAACGGGCCTCCGGAAACTCTTGTAAACTTTTGATCGCGATCCAACGGTCGGATCAAAAGTTATGGCCCGTTCGAACCGTTACTCTTGCCTGGCGCGGCCAGACCTCCTCCTCACCAAGTATCGATTCCACATCCACCATATGAAACGGGCCTCGGAAACTCCTGTAAACTTTTTATCGCGATCCAACGGTCGGATCAAAAGCTATGGCCCGGGCGAACCGTTACTCTTGCCTGGCGTGGCCATACCTCCTCCTCACCAAGTATCGATTCCACATCCACCATATGAAACGGGCCTCCGGAAACTCCACGGTAAACTTTTGATCGGGATCCAACGGTCGGATCAAAAGTTATGGCCCGTTCGAACCGTTACTCTTGCTTGGCGTGGCCAGACCTCCTCCTCACCTAGTATCGATTCCATATCCACTATATGGAAACTGGCCTCAGGAAACTCCTGTAAACTTTTGATCGCGATCAAACGGTCGGATCAAAAGTTATGGCCCGTTCGAACCGCTACTCTTGCTTGGCGCGGCCAGACCTCCTCCTCACCAAGTATCGATTCCACATCCACTATATGGAAACTGGCCTCCGAAACTCCTGTAAACTTTTGATCGCGATCCAACGGTCGGATCAAAAGTTATGGCCCGTTCGAACCGTTACTCTTGCCTGGCGCGGCCACACCTCCTCCTCACCGAGTATCGATTCCACATCCACTTTATGGAAACGGGCCTCCGGAAACTCCTGTAAACTTTTGATCGCGATCCAACGGTCGGATCAAAAGTTATGGCCGTTCGAACCGTTACTCTTGCTTGGCGCGGCCAGACCTCCTCCTCACCGAGTATCGATTCCACATCCACTATATGGAAACGGGCCTCCGGAAACTCCTGTAAACTTTTGATCGCGATCCAACGGTCGGATCAAAAGTTATGGCCCGTTCGAACCGTTACTCTTGCCTGGCGCGGCCAGACCTCCTCCTCACCGAGTATCGATTCCACATCCACTATATGGAAACGGGCCTCCGGAAACTCCTGTAAACTTTTGATCGCGATCCAACGGTCGGATCAAAAGTTATGGCCCGTTCGAACCGTTACTCTTGCTGGCAGCGCGCCGGACCTCCTCCACACCAAGAGTATCGATTCCACATCCACTATATGGAAACGGGCCTCCGGAAACTCTGTAAACTTTTGATCGCGATCCAACGGTCGGATCAAAAGTTATGGCCGTTCGAACCGTTACTCTTGCTTGGCGCGACCAGACCTCCTCCTCCACCGAGTATCGATTCCACATCCACTATATGGAAACGGGCCTCCCGAAAACTCCCTGTAAACTTTTGATCGCGATCCAACGGTCGGATCAAAAGTTATGGCCCGTTCGAACCGTTACTCTTGCACAGCGCGCCACACCTCCTCCTCACAAGTATCGATTCCACATCCACTCCATGAAAAAGGGCCTCCGGAAACTCTTGTAAACTTTTGATCGCGATCCAACGGTCGGATCAAAAGTTATGGCCCGTTCGAACCGTTACTCTAGCCTGGCGCGACCAGACCTCCTCCTCACCGAGTATCGATTCCACATCCACCATATGAAAACAGGCCTCCGGAAACTCTTGTAAACTTTTGATCGCGATCCAACGGTCGGATCAAAAGTTATGGCCCTTACGAACCGTTACTCTTGCCTGGCGCGACCAGACCACCTCCTCACCAAGGTATCGATTCCACATCCACTCTATGAAAGAGGGCCTCCGGAAAATCTTGTAAATTTTTTATCGCGATCCAACTTTCGGATCAAAAGTTATAACCCGTTCGAACCGTTACTCTTGCTGCGCGCGACCAGACCTCCTCCTCACCAAGAATCGATTCCACATCCACCATATAAAAACGGGCCTTCGGAAACTCCTGTAAACTTTTGATCGCGATCCAACGGTCGGATCAAAAGTTATGGCCCGTTCGAAAGCCGTTACACTTGCGTGGCGCGGCCACACCTCCTCCTCACCAAGTATCGATTCCACAACCACCATATGAAAACGGGCCTCCGGAAACTCCTCTGTAAACTTTTGATCGCGATCCAACGGTCGGATCAAAAGTTATGGCCCTTCGAACCGTTACACCTTGCTCGGCGGCCACCTCCTCCACCAAGTATCGATTCCACATCCACCACAGGCCTCGGAAACTCCGTAAACTTTTGATCGCGATCCAACGGTATGATCAAAAGTTATGGCCCGTTCGAACCGTTACTCTTGCCTGGCGCGGCCATACCTCCTCCTCACCAAGTATCGATTCCACATCCACCATATGAAAACGAGGCCTCCGGAAACTCCTGTAAACTTTTGATCGCGATCCAACGGTCGGATCAAAAGTTATGGCCCGTTTGAACCGTTACACTTGCCTGGCGTGACCATACCTCCTCCACAACGAGTATCGATTCCACATCCACCATATGAAAAGAGGGCCTCCGAAAACTCACGGTAAACTTTTCATCGCGATCCAACGGTCGGATCAAAAGTTATGGACCGTTCGAACCGTTACTCTTGCTTGGCGTGGCCAGACCTCCTCCTCACCTAGTATCGATTCCACATCCACCATATGAACACGGGCCTCCGGAAACTCCTGTAAACTTTTGATCGCGATCCAACGGTCGGATCAAAATTTATGGCCCGTTCGAGCCGTTCCTCTTGCTTGGCGCGGCCACACCTCCTCCTCACCAAGTATCGATTCCACATCCACCTTATGAAAACAGGCCTCCGGAAACTCCTGTAAACTTTTGATCGCGATCCGACGGTCCGATCAAAAGTTATGGCCCGTTCGAACCGTTACTCTTGCACTGGCGCGGCCACACCTCCTCCACACCGAGGATCGATTCCATATCCACTTTATGGAAACGGGCCTCCGGAAACTCTGTAAACTTTTGATCGCGATCCAACGGTCGGATCAAAAGTTATGGCCCATTCGAGCCGTTACTCTTGCGTGGCGCGGCCAGACCTCCTCCTCACCGAGTATCGATTCCATATCAACTATATGGAAACGGGCCTCCGAAAACTCCTGTAAAATTTTGATCGCGATCCAATAGTCGGATCAAAATTTGATGGCCCGTTCGAACCGTTACTTTTGCCTGGCGGCGCGCCACACCTCCACCACAACAAGTATCGATTCCACATCCACCATATGAAAGACGGCCTCCGGAAACTCTTGTACACTTTTGATCGCGATGCAACGGTCGGATCAAAAGTTATGGCCCGTTCGAGCCGTTACTCTTGCTTGGCGCGGCCAGACCTCCTCCTCACCTAGTATCGATTCCACATCCACCATATGAAAACAGGCCTCCGGAAACTCCCGTAAAATTTTGATCACGATCCAACGGTCGGCTCAAAAGTTATGGCCCTTACGAACCGTTACTCCAGCCTGGCGCCACCACACCACCTCCACAAAGCGTATCGATTCCACATCCACTCTATGAAAGAGGTCCTCCGGAAACTCTTGTAAATTTTTTATCGCGATCCAACTTTCGGATCAAAAGTAATGGCCCGTTCGAACCGTTACTCTTGCACGGCGCGGCCAGACCTCCTCCTCACCAAGAATCGATTCCACATCCACCATATAAAAACAGGCCTTCGGAAACTCCTGTAAACTTTTGATCGCGATCCAACGGTCGGATCAAAAGTTATGGCCCGTTCGAGCCGTTACACTTGCGTGGCGCGGCCACACCTCCTCCTCACCAAGTATCGATTCCACAACCACCATATGAAAACAGGCCTCCGGAAACTCCTGTAAACTTTTGATCGCGATCCAACGGTCGGATCAAAAGTTATGGCCCTTACGAACCGTTACTCCAGCCTGGCGCCACCACACCTGCGGAAACTCCAGTAAACTTTTGATAGCGATCCAACGGTATGATCAAAAGTTATGGCCCGTTCGAGCCGTTACTCTTGCCTAGCGCGGCCATACCTCCTCCTCACCAAGTATCGATTCCACATCCACCATATGAAAACAGGCCTCCGGAAACTCCTGTAAACTTTTGATCGCGATCTCACAGTCGGATCAAATTTGATGGCCCGTTTGAACCGTTACACTTGCCCTGGCGTGGCCATACCTCCTCCACAACAAGTATCGATTCCACATCCACCATATGAAAACAGGCCTCCGAAAACTCTGGTAAACTTTTCATCGCGATCCAACGGTCGGATCAAAAGTTATGGACCGTTCGAGCCGTTACTCTTGCTTGGCGTGGCCAGACCTCCTACTCACCTAGTATCGATTCCACATCCACCATATGAACACAGGCCTCCGGAAACTCCTGTAAACTTTTGATCGCGATCCAACGGTCGGATCAAAATTTATGGCCCGTTCGAGCCGTTCCTCTTGCTTGGCGGCCACACCTCCTCCTCACCAAGTATCGATTCCACAACCACCTTATGAAAACAGGCCTCCAGGAAACTCCCTGTAAACTTTTGATCGCGATGCGACGGTCCGATCAAAAGTTATGGCCCGTTCGACCCGTTACTCTTGCACAGCGCGGCCACACCTCCTCCACACCGAGGATCGATTCCATATCCACTTTATGGAAACGGGCCTCCGGAAACTCTCGTAAACTTTTGATCGCGATCCAACGGTCGGATCAAAAGTTATGGCCCATTCGAGCCGTTACTCTTGCGTGGCGCGCGGACCTCCTCCTCACCGAGTATCGATTCCATATCAACTATATGGAAACGGGCCTCCGAAAACTCCTGTAAAATTTTGATCGCGATCCAACGGTCGGATCAAATTTGATGGCCCGTTCGAACCGTTACTTTTGCACGGGCGCGGCCAGACCTCCACCACAACAAGTATCGATTCCACATCCACCATATGAAAAACGGCCTCCGGAAACTCTTTTAAACTTTTGATCGCGATGCAACGGTCGGATCAAAAGTTATGGCCCGTTCGAGCCGTTACTCTTGCTTGGCGCGGCCAGACCTCCTCCTCACCTAGTATCGATTCCACATCCACCATATGAAAACAGGCCTCCGGAAACTCCTGTAAAATTTTGATCACGATCCAACGGTCGGCTCAAAAGTTATGGCCCTTACGAACCGTTACTCCACTGGCGCCACCACACCACCTCCACAAAGCGTATCGATTCCACATCCACTCTATGAAAGAGGTCCTCAGGAAACTCTTGTAAATTTTTTATCGCGATCCAACTTTCGGATCAAAAGTAATGGCCCGTTCGAACCGTTACTCTTGCACTGCGCGGCAGACCTCCTCCTCACCAAGAATCGATTCCACATCCACCATATAAAAACGAGGCCTTCGGAAACTCCTGTAAACTTTTGATCGCGATCCAACGGTCGGATCAAAAGTTATGGCCCGTTCGAGCCGTTACACTTGCGTGGCGCGGCCACACCTCCTCCTCACCAAGTATCGATTCCACAACCACCATATGAAAACAGGCCTCCGGAAACTCCTGTAAACTTTTGATCGCGATCCAACGGTCGGATCAAAAGTTATGGCCCTTACCGAACCGTTACACCTCGGGGCGCCACCACACTGCGGAAACTCCAAGTAAACTTTTGATAGCGATCCAACGGTATGATCAAAAGTTATGGCCCGTTCGAGCCGTTACTCTTGCCTAGCGCGGCCATACCTCCTCCTCACCAAGTATCGATTCCACATCCACCATATGAAAACAGGGCCTCCGGAAACTCCTGTAAACTTTTGATCGCGATCTCACAGTCGGATCAAATTTGATGGCCCGTTTGAACCGTTACACTTGCCTGGCGTGGCCATACCTCCTCCACAACAAGTATCGATTCCACATCCACCATATGAAAACAGGCCTCCGAAAACTCTGGTAAACTTTTCATCGCGATCCAACGGTCGGATCAAAAGTTATGGACCGTTCGAGCCGTTACTCTTGCTTGGCGTGGCCGAGACCTCCTACTCACCTAGTATCGATTCCACATCCACCATATGAACACGGGCCTCCGGAAACTCCGTAAACTTTTGATCGCGATCCAACGGTCGGATCAAAATTTATGGCCCGTTCGAGCCGTTCCTCTTGCTTGGCGCGGCCACACCTCCTCCTCACCAAGTATCGATTCCACAACCACCTTATGAAAACAGGCCTCCGGAAACTCCTGTAAACTTTTGATCGCGATGCGACGGTCTGATCAAAAGTTATGGCCCGTTCGACCCGTTACTCTTGCCTGGCGCGGCCCACACCTCCTCCACACCGAGGATCGATTCCATATCCACTTTATGGAAACGGGCCTCCGGAAACTCCTGTAAACTTTTGATCGCGATCCAACGGTCGGATCAAAAGTTATGGCCCATTCGAGCCGTTACTCTTGCGTGGCGCGCCGGACCTCCTCCTCACCGAGTATCGATTCCATATCAACTATATGGAAACGGGCCTCCGAAAACTCCTGTAAAATTTTGATCGCGATCCAACAGTCGGATCAAATTTGATGGCCCGTTCGAACCGTTACTTTTGCACAGCGCGGCCATACCTCCACCACAACAAGTATCGATTCCACATCCACCATATGAAAAACGGCCTCCGGAAACTCTTTTAAACTTTTGATCGCGATGCAACGGTCGGATCAAAAGTTATGGCCCGTTCGAGCCGTTACTCTTGCTTGGCGCGGCCAGACCTCCTCCTCACCTAGTATCGATTCCACATCCACCATATGAAAACGGGCCTCCGGAAACTCTGTAAAATTTTGATCACGATCCAACGGTCGGCTCAAAAGTTATGGCCCTTACGAACCGTTACTCCAGCCGGCGCCACCACACCACCTCCACAAAGCGTATCGATTCCACATCCACTCTATGAAAGAGGGTCCTCCGGAAACTCTTGTAAATTTTTTATCGCGATCCAACTTTCGGATCAAAAGTAATGGCCCGTTCGAACCGTTACTCTTGCTGGCGCGGCCGCGACCTCCTCCTCACCAAGAATCGATTCCACATCCACCATATAAAAACAGGGCCTTCGGAAACTCCTGTAAACTTTTGATCGCGATCCAACGGTCGGATCAAAAGTTATGGCCCGTTCGAGCCGTTACTCTTGCGTGGCGCGGCCACACCTCCTCCTCACCAAGTATCGATTCCACAACCACCATATGAAAACGAGGCCTCCGGAAACTCCTGTAAACTTTTGATCGCGATCCAACGGTCGGATCAAAAGTTATAACTTGCATGACGGACCTCCTCCTCACCGATTCCACATCCACTATGAAAACGGGCGCCACCACTGATCGGAAACTCCGTAAACTTTTGATAGCGATCCAACGGTATGATCAAAAGTTATGGCCCGTGGTCGAGCCGTTACTCTTGCCTAGCGCGGCCATACCTCCTCCTCACTAAGTATCGATTCCACATCCACCATATGGCAACGGTCCTCCGGAAACTCCTGTAAATATTTGATCGCGATCCCACGGTCGGATCAAATTTGATGGCCCGTTTCGAACCGTTACACTTGCACTGGCGTGGCCATACCTCCTCCACAACAAGTATCGATTCCACATCCACCATATGAAACAAGGCCTCCGAAAACTTCTGTAAACTTTTCATCGCGATCCAACGATAGGATCAAAAGTTATGGACCGTTCGAACCGTTACTCTTGCTTGGCGTGGCCAGACCTCCTCCTCAGCTAGTATCGATTCCATATCCACCATATGAAACACGGGCCTCCGGAAACTCCTGTAAACTTTTGATCGCGATCCAACGGTCGGATCAAAATTTATGGCCCGTTCGAGCCGTTCCTCTTGCTTGGCGCGGCCACACCTCCTCCTCACCAAGTATCGATTCCACAACCACCTTATGAAAACGGGCCTCCCGGAAACTCCTGTAAACTTTTGATCGCGATGCGACGGTCGATCAAAAGTTATGGCCCGTTCGACCCGTTACTCTTGCACAGCGCGGCCACACCTCCTCCACACCGAGGATCGATTCCATATCCACTTTATGGAAACGGGCCTCCGGAAACTCCTGTAAACTTTTGATCGCGATCCAACGGTCGGATCAAAAGTTATGGCCCATTCGAGCCGTTACTCTTGCGTGGCGCGGCCAGACCTCCTCCTCACCGAGTATCGATTCCATATCAACTATATGGAAACGGGCCTCCGAAAACTCCTGTAAAATTTTGATCGCGATCCAACAGTCGGATCAAATTTGATGGCCCGTTCGAACCGTTACTTTTGCCTGGCGCGGCCAGACCTCCACCACAACAAGTATCGATTCCACATCCACCATATGAAAAACGGCCTCCGGAAACTCTTTTAAACTTTTGATCGCGATGCAACGGTCGGATCAAAAGTTATGGCCCGTTCGAGCCGTTACTCTTGCTTGGCGCGGCCAGACCTCCTCCTCACCTAGTATCGATTCCACATCCACCATATGAAAACAGGCCTCCGGAAACTCCTGTAAAATTTTGATCACGATCCAACGGTCGGCTCAAAAGTTATGGCCCTTACGAACCGTTACTCCTGCTGGCGCCACCACACCACCTCCACAAAGCGTATCGATTCCACATCCACTCTATGAAAGAGGTCCTCCGGAAACTCTTGTAAATTTTTTATCGCGATCCAACTTTCGGATCAAAAGTAATGGCCCGTTCGAACCGTTACTCTTTGGCGCGGCCAGACCTCCTCCTCACCAAGAATCGATTCCACATCCACCATATAAAAACGAGGCCTTCGGAAACTCCTGTAAACTTTTGATCGCGATCCAACGGTCGGATCAAAAGTTATGGCCCGTTCGAGCCGTTACACTTGCGTGGCGCGGCCACACCTCCTCCTCACCAAGTATCGATTCCACAACCACCATATGAAAGAGGGCCTCCGGAAACTCCTGTAAACTTTTGATCGCGATCCAACGGTCGGATCAAAAGTTATGGCCCTTACGAACCGTTACTCCGGCTGGCGCCACCATCCACATCCACCTAGGAAACTCCGGAAGTAAACTTTTGATAGCGATCCAACGGTATGATCAAAAGTTATGGCCCGTTCGAGCCGTTACTCTTGCCTAGCGCGGCCATACCTCCTCCTCACCAAGTATCGATTCCACATCCACCATATGAAAACAGGCCTCCGGAAACTCCTGTAAACTTTTGATCGCGATCTCACAGTCGGATCAAATTTGATGGCCCGTTTGAACCGTTACACTTGCCTGGCGTGGCCATACCTCCTCCACAACAAGTATCGATTCCACATCCACCATATGAAAACAGGCCTCCGAAAACTACGGTAAACTTTTCATCGCGATCCAACGGTCGGATCAAAAGTTATGGACCGTTCGAGCCGTTACTCTTGCTTGGCGTGGCCAGACCTCCTACTCACCTAGTATCGATTCCACATCCACCATATGAACACAGGCCTCCGGAAACTCCTGTAAACTTTTGATCGCGATCCAACGGTCGGATCAAAATTTATGGCCCGTTCGAGCCGTTCCTCTTGCTTGGCGCGGCCACACCTCCTCCTCACCAAGTATTGATTCCACAACCACCTTATGAAAACAGGCCTCCGGAAACTCCTGTAAACTTTTGATCGCGATGCGACGGTCTGATCAAAAGTTATGGCCCGTTCGACCCGTTACTCTTGCTGGCGCGGCCACACCTCCTCCACACCGAGGATCGATTCCATATCCACTTTATGGAAACGGGCCTCCGGAAACTCTGTAAACTTTTGATCGCGATCCAACGGTCGGATCAAAAGTTATGGCCCATTCGAGCCGTTACTCTTGCGTGGCGCGGCCAGACCTCCTCCTCACCGAGTATCGATTCCATATCAACTATATGGAAACGGGCCTCCGAAAACTCCTGTAAAATTTTGATCGCGATCCAACAGTCGGATCAAATTTGATGGCCCGTTCGAACCGTTACTTTTGCCTGGCGCGGCCGGACCTCCACCACAACAAGTATCGATTCCACATCCACCATATGAAAAACGGCCTCCGGAAACTCTTTTAAACTTTTGATCGCGATGCAACGGTCGGATCAAAAGTTATGGCCCGTTCGAGCCGTTACTCTTGCTTGGCGCGCCGAGACCTCCTCCTCACCTAGTATCGATTCCACATCCACCATATGAAAACAGGCCTCCGGAAACTCCTGTAAAATTTTGATCACGATCCAACGGTCGGCTCAAAAGTTATGGCCCTTACGAACCGTTACTCCAGCCTGGCGCCACCACACCACCTCCACAAAGCGTATCGATTCCACATCCACTCTATGAAAGAGGTCCTCCGGAAACTCTTGTAAATTTTTTATCGCGATCCAACTTTCGGATCAAAAGTAATGGCCCGTTCGAACCGTTACTCTTGCACAGCGCGCCAGACCTCCTCCTCACCAAGAATCGATTCCACATCCACCATATAAAAACAGGCCTTCGGAAACTCTGTAAACTTTTGATCGCGATCCAACGGTCGGATCAAAAGTTATGGCCCGTTCGAGCCGTTACACTTGCGTGGCGCGGCCACACCTCCTCCTCACCAAGTATCGATTCCACAACCACCATATGAAAACAGGCCTCCGGAAACTCCTGTAAACTTTTGATCGCGATCCAACGGTCGGATCAAAAGTTATGGCCCTTACGAACCGTTACTCCGACTACCGGCGCCACCACAACTGCGGAAACTCCAGTAAACTTTTGATAGCGATCCAACGGTATGATCAAAAGTTATGGCCCGTTCGAGCCGTTACTCTTGCCTAGCGCGGCCATACCTCCTCCTCACCAAGTATCGATTCCACATCCACCATATGAAAACAGGCCTCCGGAAACTCCTGTAAACTTTTGATCGCGATCTCACAGTCGGATCAAATTTGATGGCCCGTTTGAACCGTTACACTTGCCTGGCGTGGCCATACCTCCTCCACAACAAGTATCGATTCCACATCCACCATATGAAAACAGGCCTCCGAAAACTCTGGTAAACTTTTCATCGCGATCCAACGGTCGGATCAAAAGTTATGGACCGTTCGAGCCGTTACTCTTGCTTGGCGTGGCCAGACCTCCTACTCACCTAGTATCGATTCCACATCCACCATATGAACACAGGCCTCCGGAAACTCCTGTAAACTTTTGATCACGATCCAACGGTCGGATCAAAATTTATGGCCCGTTCGAACATTTGCTCCTGCCTGGCGCGACACACCTCCTCCTCACCAAGTATCGATTCCACAACCACTATATGAACACGAGGCCTCCGAAAACTCCTGTAAACTTTTGATCGCGATGCGACGGTCGATCAAAAGTTATGGCCCGTTCGACCGTTACTCTTGCCGGCGCGGCCACACCTCCTCCACACCGAGGATCGATTCCATATCCACTTTATGGAAACGGGCCTCCGGAAACTCTGTAAACTTTTGATCGCGATCCAACGGTCGGATCAAAAGTTATGGCCCATTCGAGCCGTTACTCTTGCGTGGCGCGGCCAGACCTCCTCCTCACCGAGTATCGATTCCATATCAACTATATGGAAACGGGCCTCCGAAAACTCCTGTAAAATTTTGATCGCGATCCAACGGTCGGATCAAATTTGATGGCCCGTTCGAACCGTTACTTTTGCACCGGGCGGCCAGACCTCCACCACAACAAGTATCGATTCCACATCCACCATAGGAAAAACGGCCTCCGGAAACTCTTTTAAACTTTTGATCGCGATGCAACGGTCGGATCAAAAGTTATGGCCCGTTCGAGCCGTTACTCTTGCTTGGCGCGGCCAGACCTCCTCCTCACCTAGTATCGATTCCACATCCACCATATGAAAACAGGCCTCCGGAAACTCTGTAAAATTTTGATCACGATCCAACGGTCGGCTCAAAAGTTATGGCCCTTACGAACCGTTACTCCGGCTCGGGCGCCACCACACCACCTCCACAAAGCGTATCGATTCCACATCCACTCTATGAAAGAGGTCCTCCGGAAACTCTTGTAAATTTTTTATCGCGATCCAACTTTCGGATCAAAAGTAATGGCCCGTTCGAACCGTTACTCTTGCCTGGCGCGGCCAGACCTCCTCCTCACCAAGAATCGATTCCACATCCACCATATAAAAACAGGCCTTCGGAAACTCCTGTAAACTTTTGATCGCGATCCAACGGTCGGATCAAAAGTTATGGCCCGTTCGAGCCGTTACACTTGCGTGGCGCGGCCACACCTCCTCCTCACCAAGTATCGATTCCACAACCACCATATGAAAACGAGGCCTCCGGAAACTCCTGTAAACTTTTGATCGCGATCCAACGGTCGGATCAAAAGTTATGGCCCTTACGAACCGTTACTCTCCACACCATGGCGCCACCACACTGCGGAAACTCCGGAAATGTAAACTTTTGATAGCGATCCAACGGTATGATCAAATGTTATGGACCGTTCGAGCCGTTACTCTTGCTGGCGCGGCCATACCTCCTCCTCACCTAGTATCGATTCCACATCCACCATATGAACACGGGCCTCCGGAAACTCCTGTAAACTTTTGATCGCGATCTCAACGGTCGGATCAAATTTGATGGCCCGTTTGAACCGTTACTCTTGCCCGGCGTGGCCATACCTCCTCCACAACAAGTATCGATTCCACATCCACCTTATGAAAACAGGCCTCCAAAAACTCTGGTAAACTTTTCATCGCGATCCGACGGTCTGATCAAAAGTTATGGCCCGTTCGAGCCGTTACTCTTGCTTGGCGTGGCCGAGACCTCCTACTCACCTAGTATCGATTCCACATCCACTATATGAAAACTGGCCTCCGGAAACTCCTGTAAACTTTTGATCGCGATCCAACGGTCGGATCAAAATTTATGGCCCGTTCGAACCGTTCCTCTTGCTTGCGCGGCCACACCTCCTCCTCACCAAGTATTGATTCCACAACCACCATATGAAAACAGGCCTCCGGAAACTCTCGGTAAACTTTTGATCGCGATCCAACGGTCGGATCAAAAGTTATGGACCGTTCGAGCCGTTACTCTTGCTTGGCGTGGCCAGACCTCCCTACTCACCTAGTATCGATTCCACATCCACCATATGAAACGGGCCTCCGGAAACTCCCGTAAACTTTTGATCGCGATCCAACGGTCGGATCAAAAGTTATGGCCCGTTCGAACCGTTACTCTTGCTGGCGCGGCCACACCTCCTCCTCACCGAGGATCGATTCCATATCCACTATATGAAAACGGGCCTCCGGAAACTCTGTAAACTTTTGATCGCGATCCAACGGTCGGATCAAAAGTTATGGCCCATTCGAACCGTTACTCTTGCGTGGCGCGGCCAGACCTCCTCCTCACCGAGTATCGATTCCATATCCACTATATGGAAACGGGCCTCCGAAAACTCTTGGAAACTTTTGATCGCGATCCAACGGTCGGATCAAATTTGATGGCCCGTTCGAACCGTTACTTTTGCCTGGCGCGGCCAGACCTCCTCCACAACAAGTATCGATTCCACATCCACCATATGAAAAACGGCCTCCGGAAACTCTTTTAAACTTTTCATCGCGATCCAACGGTCGGATCAAAAGTTATGGACCGTTCGAACCGTTACTTTTGCCTGGCGCGACCAGACCTCCTCCTCACCGAGTATCGATTCCACATCCACCATATGAAAACTTGCCTCCGGAAACTCCTGTAAACTTTTGATCGCGATCCAACGGTCGGATCAAAAGTTATGGCCCGTTCGAGCCGTTACTCTTGCTTGGCGCGGCCCAGACCTCCTACTCACCGAGTATCGATTCCACATCCACCATATGGAAACGGGCCTCCGGAAACTCCTGTAAACTTTTGATCGCGATCCAACGGTCGGATCAAAAGTTATGGCCCGTTCGACCCGTTACTCTTGCTGGCGCGGCCACACCTCCTCCACACCGAGGATCGATTCCATATCCACTATATGAAAACGGGCCTCCATAAACTCCTGTAAACTTTTTATCGCGATCCAACGGTCGGATCAAAAGTTATGTCCCGTTCGAACCGTTACTCTTGCTTGGCGCGGCCACACCTCCTCCTCCCCAAGTATCGATTCCACATCCACCATATGGAAACGGGCCTCCGTAAACTCCAGTAAACTTTTGATCGCGATCCAACGGTCGGATCAAAAGTTATGGCCCGTTCGAACCGTTACTCTTGCTTGGCGCGGCCAGACCTCCTCCTCACCTAGTATCGATTCCACATCCACTATATGGAAACGGGCCTCCGGAAACTCCTGTAAACTTTTGATCGCGATCCAACGGTCGGATCAAAATTTATGGCCCGTTCGAACCGTTGCTCCTGCTTGGCGCGGCCAGACCTCCTCCACACCGAGGATAGATCCCACATCCACTATATGGAAACGGGCCTCCGGAAACTCCTGTAAACTTTTGATCGCGATCCAACGGTCGGATCAAAAGTTATGGACCGTTCGAGCCGTTACTCTTGCTTGGCGTGGCCAGACCTCCTACTCACCTAGTATCGATTCCACATCCACCATATGAAAACGGGCCTCAGGAAACTCCTGTAAAATTTTGATCACGATCCAACGGTCGGCTCAAAAGTTATGGCCCTTACGAACCGTTACTCCTGCTGGCGCCACCACACCACCTCCACAAAGCGTATCGATTCCACATCCACTCTATGAAAGAGGTCCTCCGGAAACTCTTGTAAATTTTTTATCGCGATCCAACTTTCGGATCAAAAGTAATGGCCCGTTCGAACCGTTACTCTTGCCGGCGCGGCCACACCTCCTCCTCACCAAGAATCGATTCCACATCCACCATATAAAAACGGGCCTTCGGAAACTCCTGTAAACTTTTGATCGCGATCCAACGGTCGGATCAAAAGTTATGGCCCGTTCGAGCCGTTACACTTGCGTGGCGCGGCCACACCTCCTCCTCACCAAGTATCGATTCCACAACCACCATATGAAAATGGGCCTCCGGAAACTCCTATAAACTTTTGATCGCGATCCAACGGTCGGATCAAAAGTTATGGCCCTTACGAACCGTTACCTCCTCCACACTGAGCGCCACCACACTCAGGAAAGCTCCGGAAAGTAAACTTTTGATAGCGATCCAACGGTATGATCAAAAGTTATGGACCGTTCGAGCCGTTACTCTTGCTTGGCGTGGCCAGACCTCCTACTCACCTATTATCGATTCCACATCCACCATATGAACACAGGCCTCCGGAAACTCCTGTAAACTTTTGATCGCGATCTCACAGTCGGATCAAATTTGATGGCCCGTTTGAACCGTTCCTCTTGCCTGGCGTGGCCATACCTCCTCCACAACAAGTATCGATTCCACATCCACCTTATGAAAACAGGCCTCCGAAAACTCTGGTAAACTTTTCATCGCGATCCGACGGTCTGATCAAAAGTTATGGCCCGTTCGAGCCGTTACTCTTGCTTGGCGTGGCCAGACCTCCTACTCACCTAGTATCGATTCCACATCCACCATATGAACACAGGCCTCCGGAAACTCCTGTAAACTTTTGATCGCGATCCAACGGTCGGATCAAAATTTATGGCCCGTTCGGAGCCGTTCCTCTTGCTTGGCGCGGCCACACCTCCTCCTCCCCAAGTATTGATTCCACAACCACCATATGAAAACAGGCCTCCGAAAACTCTGGTAAACTTTTCATCGCGATCCAACGGTCGGATCAAAAGTTATGGACCGTTCGAGCCGTTACTCTTGCTTGGCGTGGCCAGACCTCCTACTCACCTAGTATCGATTCCACATCCACCATATGAACACAGGCCTCCGGAAACTCCTGTAAACTTTTGATCGCGATCCAACGGTCGGATCAAATTTGATGGCCCGTTCGAACCGTTACTTTTGCACGGCGCGGCCAGACCTCCACCACAACAAGTATCGATTCCACATCCACCATATGAAAAACGGCCTCCGGAAACTCTTTTAAACTTTTGATCGCGATGCAACGGTCGGATCAAAAGTTATGGACCGTTCGAGCCGTTACTCTTGCTTGGCGCGGCCGGACCTCCTCCTCACCTAGTATCGATTCCACATCCACCATATGAAAAGAGGGCCTCCGGAAACTCCGGTAAACTTTTGATCGCGATCCAACGGTCGGATCAAAAGTTATGGACCGTTCGAGCCGTTACTCTTGCTTGGCGTGGCCAGACCTCCTACTCACCTAGTATCGATTCCACATCCACCATATGAACACAGGCCTCCGGAAACTCCTGTAAACTTTTGATCGCGATGCGACGGTCTGATCAAAAGTTATGGCCCGTTCGACCCGTTACTCTTGCCTGGCGCGGCCACACCTCCTCCACACCGAGGATCGATTCCATATCCACTTTATGGAAACGGGCCTCCGGAAACTCCTGTAAACTTTTGATCGCGATCCAACGGTCGGATCAAAAGTTATGGCCCATTCGAGCCGTTACTCTTGCGTGGCGCGGCCAGACCTCCTCCTCACCGAGTATCGATTCCATATCAACTATATGGAAACGGGCCTCCGGAAACTCTCTGTAAAATTTTGATCGCGATCCAACGGTCGGATCAAATTTGATGGCCCGTTCGAACCGTTACTTTTGCACAGCGCGGCCGGACCTCCACCACAACAAGTATCGATTCCACATCCACCATATGAAAAACGGCCTCCGGAAACTCTTTTAAACTTTTGATCGCGATGCAACGGTCGGATCAAAAGTTATGGACCGTTCGAGCCGTTACTCTTGCTTGGCGCGGCCAGACCTCCTCCTCACCTAGTATCGATTCCACATCCACCATATGAAAACGGGCCTCCGGAAACTTCTGTAAACTTTTCATCGCGATCCAACGATAGGATCAAAAGTTATGGACCGTTCGAACCGTTACTTTTGCCTGGCGTGGCCACCACCTCCTACTCACCTAGTATCGATTCCACATCCACCATATGAACACGGGCCTCCGGAAACTCCTGTAAACTTTTGATCGCGATCCAACGGTCGATCAAAAGTTATGGCCCGTTCGACCGTTACTCTTGCCTGGCGCGGCCACACCTCCTCCACACCGAGGATCGATTCCATATCCACTTTATGGAAACGGGCCTCCGGAAACTCCGGTAAACTTTTCATCGCGATCCAACGGTCGGATCAAAAGTTATGGACCGTTCGAGCCGTTACTCTTGCTTGGCGCGGCCACACCTCCTCCTCCCCAAGTATTGATTCCACAACCACCATATGAAAACAGGCCTCCGAAAACTCTGGTAAACTTTTGATCGCGATCCAACGGTCGGATCAAAATTTATGGCCCGTTCGAGCCGTTCCTCTTGCTTGGCGCGGCCACACCTCCTCCTCCCCAAGTATTGATTCCACAACCACCATATGAAAACGGGCCTCCGAAAACTCCGGTAAACTTTTGATCGCGATCCAAAGGTCGGATCAAAAGTTATGGACCGTTCGAGCCGTTACTCTTGCTTGGCGTGGCCAGACCTCCTACTCACCTAGTATCGATTCCACATCCACCATATGAACACGGGCCTCAGGAAACTCCTGTAAACTTTTGATCGCGATGCGACGGTCGGATCAAAAGTTATGGCCCGTTCGAACCGTTACTCTTGCCTGGCGCGGCCACACCTCCTCCACACCGAGGATCGATTCCATATCCACTATATGAAAACGGGCCTCCGGAAACTCTGTAAACTTTTGATCGTGATCCAACGGTCGGATCAAAAGTTATGGCGCATTCGAACCGTTACTCTTGCGTGGCGCGGCCGAGACCTCCTCCTCACCGAGTATCGATTCCATATCAACTATATGGAAACGGGCCTCCGAAAACTCCTGTAAAATTTTGATCGCGATCCAACAGTCGGATCAAATTTGATGGCCCGTTCGAACCGTTACTTTTGCCTGGCGCGGCCAGACCTCCTCCACAACAAGTATCGATTCCACATCCACCATATGAAAAACGGCCTCCGGAAACTCTTTTAAACTTTTGATCGCGATGCAACGGTCGGATCAAAAGTTATGGACCGTTCGAGCCGTTACTCTTGCTTGGCGCGGCCAGACCTCCTCCTCACCTAGTATCGATTCCACATCCACCATATGAAAACAGGGCCTCAGGAAACTCCGTAAAATTTTGATCACGATCCAACGGTCGGCTCAAAAGTTATGGCCCTTACGAACCGTTACTCCGGCTGGCGCCACCACACCACCTCCACAAAGCGTATCGATTCCACATCCACTCTATCAAAGAGGTCCTCCGGAAACTCTTGTAAATTTTTTATCGCGATCCAACTTTCGGATCAAAAGTAATGGCCCGTTCGAACCGTTACTCTTGCTGGCGCGCCACAGACCTCCTCCTCACCAAGAATCGATTCCACATCCACCATATAAAAACGGGCCTTCGGAAACTCCTGTAAACTTTTGATCGCGATCCAACGGTCGGATCAAAAGTTATGGCCCGTTCGAGCCGTTACACTTGCGTGGCGCGGCCACACCTCCTCCTCACCAAGTATCGATTCCACAACCACCATATGAAAACGAGGCCTCCGGAAACTCCTGTAAACTTTTGATCGCGATCCAACGGTCGGATCAAAAGTTATGGCCCTTACGAACTACTCAAAGACGTTACTCCAGCCTGGCGCCACCACACCTGCGGAAACTCCAGTAAACTTTTGATAGCGATCCAACGGTATGATCAAAAGTTATGGACCGTTCGAGCCGTTACTCTTGCTTGGCGTGGCCAGACCTCCTACTCACCTATTATCGATTCCACATCCACCATATGAACACAGGCCTCCGGAAACTCCTGTAAACTTTTGATCGCGATCCAACGGTCGGATCAAAATTTATGGCCCGTTCGAGCCGTTCCTCTTGCTTGGCGCGGCCACACCTCCTCCTCACCAATTATTGATTCCACATCCACCTTATGAAAACAGGCCTCCGGAAACTCCTGTAAACTTTTGATTGCGATGCGACGGTCTGATCAAAAGTTATGGCCCGTTCGACCCGTTACTCTTGCACTGGCGCGGCCACACCTCCTCCACACCGAGGATCGATTCCATATCCACTTTATGGAAACGGGCCTCCGGAAACTCCTGTAAACTTTTGATCGCGATCCAACGGTCGGATCAAATTTGATGGCCCGTTCGAACCGTTACTTTTGCCGGCGCGGCCGGACCTCCACCACAACAAGTATCGATTCCACATCCACCATATGAAAAACGGCCTCCGGAAACTCTTTTAAACTTTTGATCGCGATGCAACGGTCGGATCAAAAGTTATGGCCCGTTCGAGCCGTTACTCTTGCTTGGCGCGGCCAGACCTCCTCCTCACCTAGTATCGATTCCACATCCACCATATGGCAACGGGCCTCCGGAAACTCCTGTAAAATTTTGATCGCGATCCAACGGTCGGATAAAAAATTATGGCCCTTACGAACGGTTACTCCAGCCTGGCGCGACCACACCTCCTCCACAACGAGTACCGATTCCGCATCCACTCTATGAAAGAGGGCCTCCGGAAACTCTTCTAAATTTTTTATCGTGATCCAACTTTCGGATCAAAAGTTATGGCCAGTTCGAACCGTTACTCTAGCCTGGCGCGGCCATACCTCCTCCTCACCAAGTATCGATTCCACATCCACCATATGAAAACAGGCCTCCGGAAACTCTTGTAAACTTTTGATCGCGATCCAAAGGTCGGATCAAAAGTTATGGCCCGTTCGAGCCGTTACTCTTGCTGGCGCGGCCGGGACCTCCTCCTCACCAAGTATCGATTCCACATCCACCATATGAAAACCGGCCTCCGAAACACCTGTAAAATTTTGATCGTGATCCAACAGTCGGATCAAAAGTTAGGGCCCCTTCAAGCCGTTACTTTTGCTTGGCGCGGCCAGACCTCCTCCTCACGGAGTATCGCTTCCACATCCACTCCATGAAAGAGGGCCTTCGGAAACTCCTGTAAAATTTTGATCACGATCCAACGGTCGGATCAAATTTGATGGCCCGTTCGAACCGTTGCTCTTGCGTGGCATAGCTAGACTTCCTCCACCACAAGTATCGATTTGACATCCACTATATGAAAACGGGCCTCCGGAAACTCTTGTAAACTTTTGATCGCGATCCAACGATCGGATCAAAAGTTATGGACCGTTCGAGCCGTTACTCTTGCTTGGCGCGGCCAGACCTCCTCCTCACCTAGTATCGATTCCACATCCACCATATGAAAACAGGGCCTCCGGAAACTCTTGTAAAATTTTGATCGCGATCCAACGGTCGGATCAAAAGTTATGGCCCTTACGAACCGTTACTCGAGCCTGGCGTGACCACACCTCCTCCACAACGAGTATCGATTCCACATCCACTCTATGAAAAAGGGCCTCTGGAAAATCTTGTAAATTGTTTATCATGATGCAACGGTCGGATCAAAAGTTATGGCCCGTTCGAGCCGTTGCTCTTGCTTGGCGCGGCCAGACATCCTCCTCACCGAGTATCGATTCCACATCCACTCCATGAAAAAGGGCCTTCGGAAACTCCTGTAAAATTTTGATCACGATCCAACGGTCGGATCAAATTTGATGGCCCGTTCGACCCATTACTCTTGCTGGCGCGGCCGGACCTCCTCCTCACCAAGTATCGATTCCACATCCACCATATGAAAACTAGCCTCCGGAAACTCCTGTAAAATTATGATCGCGATCCAACGGTCGGATCAAAAGTAATGGCCCCTTCAAGCCGTTACTCTTGCTTGGCGCGCCAGACCTCCTCCTCACCAAGTATCGATTCCACATCCACCATATGAAAACTAGCCTCCGGAAACTCCTGTAAAATTATGATCGCGATCCAACGGTCGGATCAAAAGTTATGGCACCTTCAAGCCGTTACTCTTGCTTGGTGCGGCCAGACCTCCTCCTTACCCGAGTATCGATTCCACATCCACTCCATGAAAGAGGGCCTTCAGAAACTCCTATAAAATTTTGATCACGATCCAACAGTCGGATCAAATTTGATGGCCCGTTCGAACCGTTACTCTTGCCTGGCGCGGCCAGAACTCCTCCACAACAAGTATCGATTCCACATCCACCATTTGAAAACAGGCCTCCGGAAACTCCTGTAAAATTTTGATCGCCATCCAACGATCGGATCAAAAGTTTTGGCCCTTACGAACCGTTACTCCAGCCTGGCGCGACCACACCTCCTCCACAACGAGTATCGATTCCACATCCACTCTATGAAAGAGGGCCTCCGGAAACTCTTGTAAATTTTTTATCGCGATCCAACTTTTGGATCAAAAGTTATGGCCCGTTCGAACCGTTACTTTTGCACGGCGCGGCCATACCTCCTCCTCACCAAGTATCGATTCCACATCCACTATATGAAAACAAGCCTCCGGAAACTCCTGTAAAATTTTGATCGCGATCCAACGGTCGGATCAAAAGTTATGGCCCGTTCGAACCCTTACTCTTGCCTGGCGCGGCCAGACCTCCTCCTCACCGAGTATCGATTCCACATCCACTATATGAAAACGGGACTCCCGAAACTCCTGTAAAGTTTTGATCGCGATCCAACGGTTGGATCAAAAGTTATGGCCCGTTCGAGCCGTTGCTCTTGCTTGGCGCGGCCAGACATCCTCCTCACCGAGTATCGATTCCACATCCACTCCATGAAAAAGGGCCTTCGGAAACTCCTGTAAAATTTTGATCACGATCCAACGGTCGGATCAAATTTGATGGCCCGTTCGACCCATTACTCTTGCCTGGCGCGGCCAGACCTCCTCCTCACCAAGTATCGATTCCACATCCACCATATGAAAACTAGCCTCCGGAAACTCCTGTAAAATTATGATCGCGATCCAACAGTCGGATCAAAAGTAATGGCCCCTTCAAGCCGTTACTCTTGCTTGGCGCGGCCAGACCTCCTCCTCACCAAGTATCGATTCCACATCCACCATATGAAAACTAGCCTCCGGAAACTCCTGTAAAATTATGATCGCGATCCAACGGTCGGATCAAAAGTTATGGCACCTTCAAGCCGTTACTCTTGCTTGGTGCGCCGAGACCTCCTCCTTACCCAAGTATCGATTCCACATCCACTCCATGAAAGAGGGCCTTCAGAAACTCCTATAAAATTTTGATCACGATCCAACAGTCGGATCAAATTTGATGGCCCGTTCGAACCGTTACTCTTGCCTGGCGCGGCCAGAACTCCTCCACAACAAGTATCGATTCCACATCCACCATTTGAAAACAGGCCTCCAGGAAACTCTGTAAAATTTTGATCGCCATCCAACGATCGGATCAAAAGTTTTGGCCCTTACGAACCTGTTACTCCGGCTGGCGCGACCACACCTCCTCCACAACGAGTATCGATTCCACATCCACTCTATGAAAGAGGGCCTCCGGAAACTCTTGTAAATTTTTTATCGCGATCCAACTTTTGGATCAAAAGTTATGGCCCGTTCGAACCGTTACTTTTGCCTGGCGCGGCCATACCTCCTCCTCACCAAGTATCGATTCCACATCCACCATATGAAAACAAGCCTCCGGAAACTCCTGTAAAATTTTGATCGCGATCCAACGGTCGGATCAAAAGTTATGGCCCGTTCGAACCCTTACTCTTGCACGGCGCGGCCGGACCTCCTCCTCACCAAGTATCGATTCCACATCCACCATATGAAAACGGGACTCCCGAAACTCCTGTAAAGTTTTGATCGCGATCCAACGGTTGGATCAAATGTTAGGGCCCCTTCAAGCCGTTACACTTGCTTGGCGTGACCAGACCTCCTCCATACCGAGTATCGATTCCACATCCACTCCATGAAAAAGGGCCTTGGAAACTCTGTAAAATTTTGATCACGATCCAACGGTCGGATCAAATTTGATGGCCCGTTCGACCCATTACTCTTGCCTGGCACGGCCAGACCTCCTCCTCACCAAGTATCGATTCCACATCCACCATATGAAAACAGGCCTCCGGAAACTCCTGTAAACTTTTGATCGGGATCCAACGGTCGAATCAAAAGATATGGCCCGTTCGAGCCGTTACTCTTGCTTGGCGCGGCCAGACCTCCTCCTCACCGAGTATCGATTCCATACCAACTATATGGAAACGGGCCTGTGGAAACTCCTGTAAACTTTTGATCGCGATCCAACAGTCGGATCTAATGTGATGGCCCGTTCGAACCGTTACTCTTGCCTTGCGCGGCCAGACCTCCTCCTCACCAAGTATCGATGACACATCCACCATATGAAAACGGTCCTCCCGAAACTCCTGTAAAGTTTTGGTCGCGATCCGACGGTCGGATCAAATGTAATGGCCCCTTCAAGCCATTACTCTTGCCTGGCGCGGCCAGACCTCCTCCACACCGAGTATCGGTTCCACATCCACTCCATGAAAGAGGGCCTTCGGAAACTCCTGTAAAATTTTGATGCCGATCCAACATTCGGATCAAAAGTTATGGCTCGTTCGAACCGTTACTCTTGCCTGGCGCGACCAGACCTCCTCCTCACCAAGTATCGATTCCACATCCACCATATGAAAACAAGCCTCCAGAAACTTTTGTAAACTTTTGATCGCGATCCAACGGTCGGATCAAAAGTTATGGCCCGTTCGAGTCGTTACTCTTGCTTGGCGCGGCCAAACCTCCTCCTCACCGAGTAACGAATCCATATCAACTATATGGAAACGGGCCTCTGGAAACTCCTGTAAACCTTGATCGCGATCCAACGGTCGGATCAAAAGTTATGGCCCGTTCGACCCATTACTCTTTCCTGGCGCGGCCAGACCTCCTCCTCACCAAGTATCGTTTCCATATCAACTATATGGAAACGGCCCTCCGAAAACTCCTGTAAACTTTTGATCGCGATCCAACGGTCGGGTCAAAAGTTATGGCCCTTACAAACCGTTACTCCAACTTGGCGCGACCACACCTCCTCCACAACGAGCATCGATTCCACATCCACTCTATGAAGGAGGGCCTCCGGAAACTCTTGTAAATTTTTTATCACGATCCTACTTTCGGATCATAAGTTATGGCCCGTTCGAACCGTTACTCTTGCACGGCGCGGCAGCAGCCTCCTCCTCACCAAGTATCGGTTCCACATCCACCATATGAAAACAGGCCTCCAGAAAACTCCTGTAAACTTTTGATCGCGATCTAACATTCGGATCAAAAGTTATGGCCCGATCGAACCGTTACTCTTGTCTGGCGTGGCTAGACCTCCTCCTCACCAAGTATCGATTCCACATCCACCATATGAAAACGGGCCTCCCAAAACTCCTGTAAAGTTTTGATCGCAATCCGATGGTCGGATCAAATGTTATGGCTCGTTCGAACCGTAACCTTGCCTGGCGCGACCAGACCTCCTCCACATCGAGTATCGATTCCACATCCACTGTATGAAAGAGGGCCTCCGGAAACTTCTGTAAACTTTTCATCGCGATCCAACGGTTGAATCAAAAGTTTTGGCCCGTTCGAACCGTAACTCTTGCCTGGTGTGACCAGACCTCCTCCACACCGAGTATCGATTCCACATCCACTTTATGAAAGAGGGCCTCCGGAAGCTTCTGTAAATTTTTCATTGCGATCCAACGGTCGGATCAAAAGTTATGGCCCGTTCAACCCGTAACTCTTGCCTGGCGCGACCAGACCTCCTGCAGACCGAGTATCGATTCCACATCCACTCTATGAAAGAGGGCCTCCGAAAACCCCGTAAAATTTTGATCGCGATCCAGCGGTCGGATCAAAAGTTATGGCCCGTTCGAACCGTTACTCTTGCCTGGCGCGACCAGACCTCCTCCACACCGAGTATCGATTCCACATCCCCTCCATGAAAGAGGGCCTCCGGAAACTCCTGTAAACTTTTGATCCCGATCCAACGGTCGGATCAAAAGTTATGGCCCGTTCGATATGTTACTCTGGCTTGGCGCGACCATACCTCCTCCACACCGAGTATCGAATCCACGTCCACTCGATGAAAGAGGGCTTTTGAAAACCCCTGTAAAATTTTGATCGCGATCCAACTATCGGATCAAAAGTTATGGCCCGTTCAAACCGTTACTCTTGCCTGGCGCGACCACACCTCCTCCTCACCGAGGATCGAATCCGTATCCACTATATCGAAACGGGCCTCCGGAAACTCCTGTAAACTTTTGATCGCGATCCAACGGTCGGATCAAAAGTTATGGCCCTTACGAACCGTTACTCCAGCCTGGCGCGACCAGACCTCCTCCACACCGAGTATCGATTCCATATCCACTCCATGAAAGAGGGCCTCCGAAAACCCCTGTAAAATTTTGATCGCGATCCAACGGTCATATCAAAAGTTATGGCCCGTTCGAACCGTTACTCTTGCCTGGCGCGACCAGACCTCCTCCACACCGAGTATCGATTCCACATCAACTCCATGAAAGAGGGCCTCCGGAAACTCCTGTAAACTTTTGATCGCGATCCAACGGTCGGATCAAAAGTTATGGCCCGTTCGATATGTTACTCTGGCTTGGCGCGACCAGACCTCCTCCACAACGAGTATCGATTCCATATCCGCTCCATGAAAGAGGGCCTCCGAAAACTCCTGTAAAATTTTAATCATGATCCAACGGTCGGATCAAAAGTTATGGCCCGTTCGAACCGTTACTCTTGCCTAGCGCGGCCAGACCTCCTCCTTACCGAGGATTGATTCCCCATCCACTTCGTGGAAACGGGCATCCGGAAACTCCTGTAAACTTTTGATCGTGATCCAACGGTCGGATCAAAAGTTATGGCCCGTTCGAACCGTTACTGACCAGACCTCCTCAACGAGTATCGATTCCACATCCACTATATGGAAACGTGTCGTCGAAAACTCCTGTAAACTTTTGATCGCGATCCAACGATCGGATCAAAAGTTATGGCCCGTTCGATACGTTACTCTTGCCTGGCTCGACCAGACCTTCTCCACACCGAGTATCGATTCCACATCCACTCCATGAAAGAGGGCCTCCGAAAACTCCTGTAAAATTTTGATCGTGATCCAACGGTCGGATCAAAAGTTATGGCCTGTTCGAACCATTACTAACCAGACCTCCTCCTCAACGAGTATCGATTCCACATCCACTATATGAAAACGGGCCTCTGGAAACTCCTGTAAACTTTTGATCACGATCCAACGGTCGGATCAAAAGTTATGGCCCGTTCGAACCGTTACTCTTGCTTGGCGCGGCCAGACCTCCTCCTCACCGAGGATTGATTCCACATCCACTTCATGGAAACGGGCCTCCAAAAACTCCTGTAAACTTTTGATTGTGATCCAACGGTCGGATCAAAAGTTATGGCCCGTTCGAACCGATTCTCGACGGACCTCCTCCTCAACGAGTATTGATTCCACATCCACTATATGGTTATGTTTTGAAGGCACTTTTGGATAAAAGATGCAAAATGGAGTAAATTGGAGATAATTGGCAGATTTGACCTTCAGTCAATGTTTTGTGCAGAGCGTGATTCCGGTGGCATGAAGTGATTCCGGTGGCATTAAAAATCTAACATCCATACCTTTCCGGACATCTAAGGCAAGAAAATAAAATAAGGAAGAGCATGGAAATCGCGGCCTTCAAAGTCAAATCTCGCTAATCTGCCGGTGTTGACCTTTGGCCATTCCAAGTTGAATATCTGGAGTTATAGAATTCCAATTGATGCAACCTCAATTTTTTTGGCTTCATGACTCAAAGTTCTATAAACGCTCTAAATTTCAGCCAAAAACAATGTCATATGAGGGAGATATGATTTTTCAAAATGACATATGAATTCTGCCAACAAACAGGTTTCGTGAAGAAACGAGTCCAAATTATGTTCTGAAGCATCTAAACCGATATCCAAGTTTTTATTTCAGCTATTTAGCTCCTCTAAGTCAAAGCTTGAAGATTTCATACAAGGATATTTCTCCTTTTTTAGGAAAATAGTTATTGAAGTACTTAAATGTAAACAGTCTACTTAATGGAGGACTATTTTGTAAAATAGAGACCTAGGGTTTCCTAAGATATAAAAAGAAGGAGAGAAGAGAAGGGGGGAGCCAACCAAGAAGAGAAAAACGCCCCCTTCCTCTAAGAAACCCTAAATTATGCATTCTTCCTTCTTTTTGATTAGTTGTTCAACAAACATGCTGACACGACCAAAAGATTGATGTCTTCTCCCAAGTGCAGGAGTGTCGAAGTAATAAATAACCCGGTAAGACCGGGGTCGAACCACAGGGAGGTTAATTGTATAAATTATAAATAACAACAGCAACAATAACAACAACAACAACAACAACAATAATAGTAATAATAGAGAGAGCTTTGAGATGTGATATTAATGTAAGGATTAAACAATGATAAGAACAATTGTCAAGGTTAGAGGATCCACTAATGGTATTTCAAACAAGTATAGTATAAACTCTTATTATTCAATTGGAAACCACACACAAAGGAGGTTCCAATCAGATTATAAGTTGTTAACATGATTACGTTAGTTATCTTATTCGAATAATGCTAATACTTGTAAATGTTGTCGGGCATTCATGATTATAACTTATGTTAACAACAAATCAAGTTCCTTTCATAGCTCGGGTGTCGGTTATACCATACGGTATGGGCTATGAAAGTGCCAAGTATTTGTTGTACCAAGTGTTATACAACATAAATCTAGATTAACCATTTAACAAGCAAAGTATTAAAAGTGAATAAGATAACAAATATAAAGCATGTTAGTATCCAACATTAAAGTCCATGTTGAGTTTATATTATACTTATCCTTACACCATTAGTGTAACCTTTTCACCTTGACATAATTAACTTAGCTAGACATAATGAAAGAAAGAAACATAAATAAACAAGATAAGAACATAAGTAAGATAAAAGTTAACTAAGTAAAGGAAAGGAAGTGAAAGGCATAAACTTGATATTAATGAAAGCAAAGCATAAGCAATACAAAGAGAGAAAGCAAGAGCATGATCTTGATCTCAACACCAAGATGCCTAAATACATGGCAAATGCCTCCTTTTATAGGCCAAAATTCGGAACTATTGATTTGTTGACTAATTGATGAATGGGTGGCCACATCTTGACTTGATGACAATTCTTATCTTCTTGTCTGCGTTAAAAACGTCATTGATGACGTCATAATTTGAACAAACTTCAATCATGAAAGTTCTAGGCAATTGTCTCATCTTTCCAGGGTAAACATTTGAGATCATTTGGACTTCTAGAACTCGAGATATGGGCTGAACACTGAACGATTAATGTCTGGGCTGCGAGGACAGATTCGGACTTCTTTGTTGTTGCTACAATTTGGACTTGAAAAAGGCCTTCTTAAATCTTGGACTCCTCATGAACGTTGTAGGCCTATGTCTTAGCTTTCCATCCATATAAGGTAGACCTAAATCCGAGATCTACAGCTCCAGATATGACCCGATTACCAAACAGTGTTTCAGTTTGGACTGCACTAGCATCTCTTTTCTAAGTTTGGCCATTTCTTTGTCCTTTCAATTTCAGTACTTCAACTCATCAATCAATTCTTTCATTTATGTGATAGGCCTGCATTTAAGATGAACATTTACCATAAATTAAAGATATCTTATATTATTAGATATGTTATTATAAAACATGCTTTAGTTAAGGAGTTATTGATACTTCAAGTGCAAAATGATGATATAAAACCTTGATAAAAATACACTTTTAAGTACTAATCACACCCCCCAACCAGCTTATTACTAGTCCCTAGTAATCAAAGCGTTAAAATAGAAAAACAATTTGCAACTTTCACAAAGCAAGGCATTCATCATTCAACTTCCATTAATCTATCCAGATAAACAAACTTCCTTGGGTTGGGATTATTATCTCTTTTTTTTTTTTTTTTTTTTTTCTTTTTTTTTTAATATATATACATATAACTTAAAACACAATGCATCTTTAACCCATGTAACGAGCTTTCGGCTAATGACTCCTAGACCAGTTGATCTTAGGGCATTAGGTGTTGAGACACCCCTACGAGCTTAGTAACTCGGGTTGAGAATCGATACGTAGATAGTGCAATGTTTGATTCCCTTAAGCTTTTCTCCTTAACCCATGTAACAAGCTTTGGGTCAATAGCTCCCAAGTCGGTTGACTTTAGGGTATTAGGTGTTAAAACACCCCTTCGGGCTTAATTGCTTAGGTTAGGGAGGCTACGAAATCAAACTTATCTACGTTTTTATTATCATTATTTTTTTATTTTTTATTTTTTGTTTTTTTGTTTTTTTGTTTTTTTTTGCAAATTATAGACTATCCCTATCCCTTAGTTGTTACCTTTAACAAAAGAACACAAATAATGTAATAATCCAATGTGCAACCCACAATCATATGTTAAAGTGTGTGTGTGAAAATGAAGGTTTAAGAATACTTGTTAAATAAGTATATGAGCAAAATCAAGTGATAACAATGCGAGAGTTTGTAAACCCGAATATTTCAAGAAGTATTCTAATAGGCCTTGTTATGAATATTGCAAATAACCATTGGAAAATGTTTACTAAGATGCGTCTCAAGAGTCACTCCCCCTTACTCGCCATCCTAGTGATAACGGTTTTGCCAAATGGTTTTTAAAACAAAAACAGTTAGTTAGTTGGTTTAGTTTTTTTTTTTTTTTTAATACTACTACCCTCTCCCCCAACCAAAACGAGACATTGTCCTCAATGTCCTAAGGTAGAAAAGATAGAGTATAGAAGACATCACACGAAACAACGAACAACGACAAACACGAAACACACTTAAACAAATATAAGAAATAATAGAACAAAATACTATGCTAGAAATAAAACCAAAAGACACAAGGATTCACAAACGAAGGCTCAAATCCAATCTAAGCTTTTTACGGCTTTACGTAGTTGACCAATTTATGCGACTCATGGAGGGATCAATTACGGGGATGAAAGATTGTAGTTTGTCGATCAATTGTTCAGCGATGAGTAGCGAGAGATTATGATTTGTCGTGCCGAAGATGTTAGAAATTCTGTTCCACGGCTTGATCAAGGAAAGACAACAAATTATCATAAAAACCATTAACATTGAGCAAACCTATAGGTTTATGGTGAATGTGCGGTTGGGCCCAAGAGGAAATATGAAAGATCTCTTCCAATGTGCCTAGACCACCTGGTAAGGCAATGAAGGCATCGGCATGGTTAAACATTGTATTCATTCGATCAAACATTGTGGAGACTGTAGTTCCTCTCCAATTGTTTTCCCAATGAAATCCCCTTTTGCTAAAGCTTCGGGGACGACCCCCAAAACTTGACTTCCTCCTAAAAATGCAGCTATTGACACACCCCCCATTAACCCAAGGCTACCTCCCCCATACACTAAATGAATCTTTCTCTCGGCTAGGACGACCAAGATGATTTCTTGCTTCTAAAAATGCTATTTCCTTCCCAGATTTGGATCCACCGAAAACACAAATATTTTTAATGTGATAACTTGAGGGACTGCCATTTCTACACACTTCTATATCTGTCTAATGTAAGGGTTGAGTAGAAATGAGGGGAAGGAAGAGAAGATTTTATAGATGAGAAATTGAAGATGCAATCATACCCCTATATGTAGACCAGCTAGAGTCTCACACACTCTTTCTCTCTCTCTCTCTCTATTTAATTATTTATTTTGAAAAAGCATGTGTATGTACAGGTAGTTGTGATTGTGGCTCACATCTTCCCTTGGTTTTACGTCCAAGAACGGCTTAAACGCCCTCTATGGGTCGGGGATAGGCTTCCCATCCAGTTTTCTTAAAAAGCGGCAAACGGGTCTTTTTTAGTCGGATTCCCAAGACTAAGTCGATCATGTTCTTTATGAAAATGGGGCCATAAATCATGAATTGCACGATGCACATCTCCACTAGGATGCGTCTCAAGGGTCAACAAAAGATTATCTAAAGACCCCTTACACAGGCCATCCTTAATGAATTGTATTTTATCTTCACGGTTTATAGATACCATTCCTAAAAAACGACATGTTGCATTACAAGTCCATCGGCACATCGTGACGGACTTTCGATCGTTTTGCACGACGTTTCTTTGCAAAAGTGCTTTTACTGTTCCAGGCATGTGTGAAATGAAAGAATTGGAGGACTCACACGATAATCGGACCTTTGCTTCAATCGGCCGGCGAATATCTTCGGGAATTCCATGATTCATTAACAACTTCAATCTTGCACACCTAGCACGGTAAATTTTTGTAATCGCATTCGAGGCGGAGCGGGAAAGTACTTTTTCAATTTTTCAAGAGTGGTGTCCATTTTCAAATGAGAATTGGAGAAGAGAGTCAAAAAAAAGGAGAAAAAGCAAAGTATTGCACAAATATATACAAATATCGGTTATTATGGGAAAGCTGAAAGAACCGACTTAAGTCACGGAGTACCGTTATCCGCCTTTTGACCGGGGTGAGAGAAACTAGCAAAACAAAACACAAAACAATATGAGAAAACAAATCAATCTTTATATACAGGATCACTCAATTCAATAGAGTCATTTTCAACTGAAAAATTGTCAAAGTAGACTTTCAAACGATGTCCATTTACCTTGAAAACATTGCCATTCTTTGGATTCTCGATATCACAGGCCCCATATGGATACACATGTTTCACAATGAAAGGACCACTCCATCTTGATCTTAGTTTTCCGGGAAATAAATGGAGTCGAGAATTATAAAGCAAGACTTTTTGACCAACATTGAATGTTTTTCTCAATATTTTCTTGTCATGAAACTCTTTGATTCTTGCTTTATGAATTCTTGAATTTTCATATGCATCATTTCTTATTTCCTCAAGCTCATTTATTTGTAACTTACGCGGTGACTAGCATCATCAAGGTTTGAATTGAAAGCTTTAATAGCCCAATAAGCTTTATGTTCAAGTTCCACAGGCAAGTGACAAGGTTTTCCATAGACTAGTCTATAAGGTGACATACCTAATGATGTTTTATAAGCGGTTCGATAAGCCCAAAGTGCATCATTAAGTCTTAAAGACCAGTCTTTCCTATTAGAGTTCCTTGTTTTCTCCAAGATTTGTTTGATCTCCCTATTAGCGAGCTCTACTTGTCCACTTGTGCGGGGGTGATAAGGGGTGGCAACTTTGTGTGTGATTCCATATTTCTTCATTAAAGTCTCAAATGGCTTGTTGCGAGAAATGTGTTCCACCATCACTTATCATGGCTCGAGGGATTCCAAATCGACTCAAAATATTTTCTTTCAAGAATTTTATCAATTGTTTTGTGATCATTGTTTCGACTTGGAATTGCCTCTATCCATTTTGAAACATAATCTCTGCGACTAATATGTACACGAAACCAAATGATGGAGGAAATGGACCCATGAAATCTATACCCCAGCAGTCAAAGATCTCAATGACAAGAATAGGATTTAAAGGCATCATATGACGTTTTGAAATAGATCCCAACTTTTGACAATTTTCACAAGTCTTGCGAGAACACATGTGAGTCCTTAAACATGGTGGGCCGGTAAAATCCGCATTGTAAGATTTTTGCGGTTGTCTTTCTTGATGAGAAATGGCCCCCACATGCCTCGAGAATGACAAAATTTAATGACATTACTTACCTCATTGTCGGGAATGCATCTTGAAATATTTGATCGGGACAATATTTGAATAAATAAGGGTCATCCCAATAAAAGTTCTTTACTTCGTTCAAGAACTTTCTTTTGTCTTGGGTACTCAATGAGTGGCAATTGTCTGAAACAAGAAAATTAACAATATTAGCATACCAAGGCATTGTAGAGACGGAAAATAAAGATTCGTCGGGAAAGTAGTCATCGATTGGTGTGATGTCGGATCTCGATTCTCGTTGTCAATCTTGACAAGTGATCTGCGACAACATTTTCGGTGCCTTTCTTGTCTTTGATTGTGATATCAAATTCTTGAAGTAACAAAATCCACCGAACCAATCTAGCCTTAGAATCTTTCTTAGAAAGAAGATATTTCAATGCTACATGATCACTTGTAAACAACAACGGGTGAGCCAACAAGATAAGACACTGAATTTTTCACATGCAAATACTACGCAAGTAATTCTTTTTCGGTAGTGGTGTAATTCATTTGAGCACTATTTAAAGTTTTACTTGCATAGTAAATCACATAAGGTTTCTTATCTTTTCTTTGTCCCAAGACGGCACCCACGGCATAATCACTAGCATCACACATTATTTCAAAAGGTAAAGACCAATCGGGAGGTTGAATGATAGGAGCGGAAGTAAGCAAGTTTTTAAGTTGAACAAAGGCTTCTTCACAATGTTGAGTCCATTCAAAAATATTATCCTTTGTTAGAAGGTTGCTCGAGGGCTTAGATATTACACTAAAATCTTTGATGAACCTTCTATAAAAACCCAGCATGTCCTAAGAATGATCTAACATCTTTAATGGATTTTGGTGTTGGCAAGTTAGCAATTAACTCGATTTTAGATTTGTCAACCTCAATTCCTTTTGATGAAACAATGTGACCAAGTACAATGCCGTTTGTTACCATAAAGTGACATTTTTCCCAATTCGGTACAAGATTCTTCTCTTCACACCTGCTCAAAACCTTTTCTAAGTTAGTCAAACAATCATCAAATGAATCACCAAAAACAGAAAAATCATCCATAAAAATCTCAAGAAAACGTTCAACCATATCACTAAATATACTAAGCATGCATCTTTGAAACGTGGCTGGTGCATTACATAATCCAAAAGGCATCCTTCGATATGCAAAAGTGCCAAATGGACATGTGAAAGTAGTTTTCTCTTGATCTTCCAATGCAATTTCAATTTGGTTATAACTTTGAATAGCCATCTAGGAAACAATAAAATTCATGACCTGCAACTCTTTCTAGGATTTGATCCATGAAAGGTAAGGGAAAATGATCTTTTCTAGTCATTGAATTAAGTTTCCTATAATCAATGCACATACGCCAACCGGTAATAGTCCTTGTTGGAATTAACTCATTTTTCTCATTTGGTATCACGGTGACTCGAGACTTCTTGGGTACCACTTGGGTAGGACTTACCCATTTCTTTGTCGAGAAATAGGATAAATGATTCCATTATCTAGAAGCTTAATGACTTCATTTTTCACTACTTCTTTCATATTAGGATTAAGCCTTCGTTGCATTTCTCTAGAGGGTTTAGCATTTTCCTCCAAATAAATCTGTGTGTGCAAATCAAAGGACTAATTCCTTTTATGTCGGCTATAGTCCATCCCAAGGCATTTTTGTGCATTTTCGAGTTTGCAATAACTTACCTTCTTGATGTGCGTTAAGTGTGGAAGAGATTATTATCGGAAAAGTTTCATTTTCTCCCAAAAATGAGTATTTGAGATGGAATGGTAATGGCTTCAAATCGGGTTTTGGTGGTTGAACACTTGAAGGTATGGACTTAATTGATCGTGGTGGCAATTCCTCAATTTGTGGTCTCCAATTACTTGCCTTCGATTTTCCCCTGAGAATAGACCATTTGCAAATCGTCGGATTCATCAATCTCAATTTCTTGGAAGTGGTTTGAAATTGATCATGAACTAATTTTTCGAGTAAAGTCCACTTCCTGTAAATCATTATCATCTCCAGGTTGCTTGCAAATGTTGAAAATATTCATCTCCAATGTCATGTTTCCAAAAGATAGCTTCATCAATCCATTCCTACAATTAATCAATGCATTAGAAGTTGCAAGAAATGGACGCCCTAAAATAACAGGAAATGAATTACATGCTTCAACGGGTTGTGTGTCCAAGACAATAAAATCCACGGGATAAATGAATTTATCAACTTGTACTAACACATCTTCAACTATTCCTCTAGGCACTTTTACGGATCTATCGGCAAGTAAAAGAGTTACAGAAGTTGGTTTTAACTCACCTAGATTGAGACTTTGAAAAAGCTGAATATGGAAGTAAATTCACACTAGCTCCAAGATCAAGTAAGGCTTTTTCAATTTTATGCTCTCCAATAAAGCAAGAAATTGTAGGACAACCGGGGTCTTTATATTTCAAAGCATTATTGTTTTGAAGAATAGCACTTACTTGTTCGGCTAAAAAGGCTTTCTTTTTCACATTCGGTTTTCTCTTCACGGTGCACGAGATCTTTCAAAAATTTAGCATAAGAAGGAACTGTTTGATAGCATCTAGCAAAGGTATATTGATCCTTACTGTTTGAAAGTTTCAAAGATTTCGAGTTGTGATTAACTTTCCTTTGTTTAGCCATGGCATGAGGAAATGGAAGTCTTTGGCGGGGAATCGGTCTTTTCTTTGCAATGATCGAGATTCAACCCCTTCCTTACCCTCGAGAGATTGACTCATCATCATTCTCACAAGGTTCAAGAATGGGTTTTTCAATAACCTTACCACTACGAAGAGTGATGAGTGATTTTACATGATCCATGTGTTGGCTTCCCGAACTACTTGCATTCGCATTGTATTGCCCCTTTGGATTTTGTTGTGGTTGAGATGGAAACTTACCTTTCTCTTGGGCGAGAAGCGAGATGTCAATTTTGCAAGAGTATCTTTAAAATCTGTCATGCTTTGAGCAAGTTGAGTGTTAATTGCCTCTTGCTTTTCCATAAATGCATGCAATGTTTCCTCAAGATTTCTTCTAGGAGGTGGAGCATAAGGAGGTGCATATCCATGAGAATTTTGGAAATTATGGTGTGCTTGAAACGGTGGTTGTGAAGTTTGTGCATTATTGTTATCACTCTTCCAATTGAAATTTGGGTGATTTCTCCAACCAGGGTTGTATGTTTGCGAATATGGGTTATGGTTGGGCCTTTGAAAAGCTGTTTAATGCATGGGCTTGTTCATGGAGACATTCTTTAAAAGAAGGCAAGGTTGGACAGTCATTGGTTGAATGTTCGTTGGTTTCTGAGATTTGACATGCAATGTCTTGAACAGATTTTAATTGACCACTCTTTTTCAATTCTAGCGCTTCGAATTTTTTAGCTAAAGATGCAAACTTGGCTTGGAGGTCATGATCTTCCCTAAGGTTGTACATACCCCCACTAGATGTATGAGGTTGGGTTTTACTTGGTGCCTCATAAGTACTGTGGTGTCCCAATTTTGTGCATTTTCAGCTAGCAAATCTAAGTACTCCATTGCTTCATTAGGGTCTTTATCCTCAAAAGTTCCATTGCACATCAATTCAACCATTTGCCTATCTCTAGGAGTTAACCCTTCATAAAAATGTGAAACTAATCTCCATGTTTCAAAACCATGATGGGGGCAAGTATTAAGCAAGTCCGATACCTATCCCAACATTGATAAAATGTTTCTCCTGGTTTTTGAGAGAAAGTAATGATTTGTCTTTTGAAAGAGTTCGTTCTATGAGATGGAAAAAACTTCTTTAAAAATTGTTGTTGCATATCATCCCAAGCACGAATGGATCCGGGTCTCAAATTTTGTAGTCATGTTTTAGCTTTATCTTTTAATGAAAAAGGAAAAAGCTTTAACCTAATGGTGTTCATGCTACAATTTGAGTCATTATAGGTGTTGCAAACCTCCTCAAATTCCCTTAAATGCAAGTATGGATTTTCTAAATCTAAGCCATGAAAAGATGGTAAAAGTTGAATAATGCTGTCTTAAAATTAAAATGAGATGCATCGGGAGGAAAAACTATGCATGAGGGTGCACTTGTTCTTGTGGGATTCATGTGGTCTCTAAGAGTTCTAACCCGAATATTCTCATTATTCTCATTATGAAGCGATTGGTTATCTTCTTGACCATATTTTCGAAAATGATGAGGATACCCTACAAAGTCTACCACTTAATGTACGTGACCACACTCTCATGCACGTGTAAAAAGAGAATAAAAAGAAGAAGAAAACAAAAGAAAAAGAAACAACACAAAAGAAACAAAGTTAAATACAATAAAAGTAAAAAGAGAAAATAAAATAAATACTATAATTTGTACAAGAATTTACCTCCCAAGCAACGGCGCCAAAAAACTTGACACGACCAAAAGATTGATGTCTTCTCCCAAGTGCGGGAGTGTCGAAGTAATAAATAACCGGTAAGGCCGGGGTCGAACCACGAGGGAGGTTAATTGTATAAATTATAAATAACAACAACAACAACAATAACAACAACAACAACAACAACAATAATAGTAATAATAGAGAGAGCTTTGAGATGTGATATTAATGTAAGGATTAAACAATGATAAGAACAATTGTCAAGGTTAGAGGATCCACTAATGGTATTTCAAACAAGTATAGTATAAACTCTTATTATTCAATTGGAAACCACACACAAAGGAGGTTCCAATCGGATTATAAGTTGTTAACATGATTACGTTAGTTATCTTATTCGAATAATGCTAATACTTGTAAATGTTGTCGGGCATTCATGATTATAACTTATGTTAACAACAAATCAAGTTCCTTTCATAGCTCGGGTGTCGGTTATACCATACGGTATGGGCTATGAAAGTGCCAAGTATTTGTTGTACCAAGTGTTATACAACATAAATCTAGATTAACCATTTAACAAGCAAAGTATTAAAAGTGAATAAGATAACAAATATAAAGCATGTTAGTATCCAACATTAAAGTCCATGTTGAGTTTATATTATACTTATCCTTACACCATTAGTGTAACCTTTTCACCTTGACATAATTAACTTAGCTAGACATAATGAAAGAAAGAAACATAAATAAACAAGATAAGAACATAAGTAAGATAAAAGTTAACTAAGTAAAGGAAAGGAAGTGAAAGGCATAAACTTGATATTAATGAAAGCAAAGCATAAGCAATACAAAGAGAGAAAGCAAGAGCATGATCTTGATCTCAACACCAAGATGCCTAAATACATGGCAAATGCCTCCTTTTATAGGCCAAAATTCGGAACTATTGATTTGTTGACTAATTGATGAATGGGTGGCCACATCTTGACTTGATGACAATTCTTATCTTCTTGTCTGCTAAAAACGTCATTGATGACGTCATAATTTGAACAAACTTCAATCATGAAAGTTCTAGGCAATTGTCTCATCTTTCCAGGGTAAACATTTGAGATCATTTGGACTTCTAGAACTCGAGATATGGGCTGAACACTGAACGATTATGCAGGACTGCGGGACAGATTCGGACTTCTTCGTTGTTGCTACAATTTGGACTTGAAAAAGGCCTTCTTAAATCTTGGACTCCCATGAAAGTTGTAGGCCTATTTCTTAGCTTTCCATCCATATAAGGTAGACCTAAATCCGAGATCTACAGCTCCAGATATGACCCGATTACCAAACGGTGTTTCGGTTTGGACTACACTAGCATCTCTTTTCTAAGTTTGGCCATTTCTTTGTCCTTTCAATTTCAGTACTTCAACTCATCAATCAATTCTTTCATTTATGTGATAGGCCTGCATTTAAGATGAACATTTACCATAAATTAAAGGTATCTTATATTATTAGATATGTTATTATAAAACATGCTTTAGTTAAGGAGTTATTGATACTTCAAGTGCAAAATGATGATATAAAACCTTGATAAAAATACACTTTTAAGTACTAATCACATGCAGGCTAAATACTTTTTCTTGGTTGCAAGGACACGGAAACCTTCGGATTTCAAGAACTGTGAGATTTATTTTACCTTTTCTTTTTAGTTTATATGATGAATATGTTTGTTCTCCTATGCTTATTTTTCCTATGATTGTTTATTTTAATTGCTAGAGCGGACTCTAAGTTATTGTTGTAGACAATCTATTGCTAAGTTTGATATCAAAACCGGAGTTGTGGTATATGAACTTGTGAAGCAAGCGAGTTTAATAATATTGGCGGATCTACGTTATTAATCTTACGAGAGAACATTCAATCAAATCAAACATAGGCTCGGGACAGTTATGTTTTCTTGATTAATCAACTTATGTAGTTCTTAAGGCTGCCATTAAATTAAATTACTAGTGCGGACACATTGTGGTTGTTTGATGGTTAGAGTTAGTTATACGGCGGATCCGTTAACTAACCAATGTTAAGAAGAGATAAATATTCAGAATATAAATTGATGTTTCGTTTCCATGATCGGTTCGATTTACGTAGGTGGATGTATGCTTGTGACCAAGGTTTGTTCTCTTGATAATTTTTTGATTTTATTAAATTTTGTTTGATAGTTTTCTGTTTTCTTTTGCTTTAGCCTAGATAACGTCCACCCCCCCCCCCCCCAAATTGCATATCATCTAGCATAAAAATCGACTTGAATCTTCCTCGTGGGATCGACCCCTTTCTTGCTCTATACTATCTTGTGTGTTGTGATTGAAGCTAGGGTAATTAATTTGTGCGACTGCGACATCGCAACATGGAGCTTAAGGAACAAGAAAGTATAGTGGAATTAAAGAAAATGGGCTTGCGGCTAAGTGTAGGGCCCGAAGGATCACTGTTAGCTTAGTTAAAGATCCGATCTGTGCTTCGAGACAGGGTCTTGGTGGCTCAACAAGAAGATGGGAAAGTAAAAGAGATCAAGGAGAGGGTAAACAAGGGTATAGAGACATCATTTCAAATATTATCCGATTGGCTAATAGCTATGGGTAGGCAAATTTATTTGCCTGAGGATAAGATTTTGAAAGACGAAGTATTAAGAGAAGCTCATGAATCTCGATTTGCTACTCATCCTGGGAGTACAAGGATGTATAGGGATTTAAAGGAAAACTACTGGTGGCCAAATATGAAGAGGGAAATAGCAAAATTTGTGTCGAATTGTGGGATCTGTCAACAAGTAGAGATAGAACACCGAGAAACCCGCGGGGGAATTACAATCATTATCAATTCCGGAATGGAAATGGGAGGATATTTCTATGGATTTTGTGATGGGATTACCCGGGGAAAGAAGGGGAATGATGCCATATGGGTGGTCGTGGATCGACTAACAAAATCTGGTCTGTTTTTGCCAATGAAGATGACCGATTCGGTGGATAAGGCGGCAAAATTGTATGTAAATGAAGTAATCGGACTTCACGAGTGTCGGTTTCAATTATATCGGATCGGGATCCAAGGTTCACATCAAGATTGTGGCCTAGCTTACAATGGGCAATGGGGACAAAGTTGAATCTGAGCACGACATTTCATCCTCAAACGGATGGTCAATCTAAAAGGACCATCCAAACTCTTGAGGATCTCTTGAGGTCCTGTGTCTTTGGAGTTTGGAGGGAATTGGGAGGATCTCATGCCATTGGTGGAGTTTACTTATAATAATAGCCATCAAACTACTATTGGTATGGCTCCATATGAAGCATTGTATGGGAGGAAATGTCGTACCCTAATTTGTTGGGAGGAAGTAGGAGAAAGGAAGCTTTTGGGACCCGAGATGGTGCAACCGACAAGCGACAAGGTGAGGGTGATCAAAAAGAGAATGAAGAAAGCCCGGGATAGACAAAAAAGTTACGCAGATCGCCGAAGAAGGCCGTTGGAATTCCAAGTAGGGGATAAAGTATTTTTTTAGGTGGCTCCTTGGAAAGGCATCATTCGATTTGGAGTAAAAGGGAAATTAGCCCCGAGATATATTGGCCCTTTTGAGATTAAAGAAAGAATCGGGCCGATTGCATATCGATTAGAATTGCCTGTATATTTGGATAAGATTCACAATGTGTTCCATGTATCATTACTGCGAAAGGCCAAGATAGACCCCTCACGGGTATTGCCACAAGTTCCTATGATAATTAAAGGGGATCTAACCATGAAAACTAAGCCCGTCAAGATCTTAGATCGAGATGAGAAATTGTTGAGGAATAAAAGAGTTCCCTTGGTGAGAGTATTGTGGAGAAGCTCTCGAATAGAAGAAGAAACATGGGAAAGAGAATCGAGATGAAGGAAAAGTTTCCGCACTTATTCTCCGACATAGGTACGTAACTTGAATTTCCGAGGACGAAATTTTTATTAGGAGGGAGATTGTAAATCCCGAGAAAAACCAAGGCTGGATTAAATTAAAGAAAATAAACTAAACTAAAAAGAAGTGGGGGCAAGAACGAATACACTTAAAGAAAATGGGGCCTAAATACAAATAAGAATAATTATAGAGCATAAATACTCCTATTCTCACCAAAAACAGATCTGCAGCTACGTAAAGAAAGAAAAGAGGGAATTTTTATATCTATTTTTACAAATTAAGAGAGAAACACCAAAATTTCAAGAACCCATCCCAGATTGAGGGTTATAGGTAAAATAAACCCTGGTGGGAAAGGGATTAACAAGAAAAATTTAACAAGAAGAGAAGAGGGGAGGGTCGTTTGTCATTAGAAAGAAAAGGAGGGATCGAAGCCTTGATTCGCACCAGGTAAGATATTCTAAACCTGGTCTTATGAGTCATTTCAATTCGATTATGAATTGATGCCTGGATGTTAATTTATATATTGAGTTCTTAGACTATAATTGAGGAAAAAGTAAGAGTTGTTAAAGTAAAGAACTTCATGTGTTGTGTGTAAATGGAAAGGTTGATGAACCTGGACAGTTTCATCTCTTGACCTTCAAAGAGTTTTGGGTAGGAGAATGAAGGAATTAGGATCAAGTTCCTTCATAGAAATTGTATTTTTGGATGTTTACTAACTAATGAAATTGGTTTTGCTCAATTTGGAGTCATAGAACTCCAGTTATGGGTCACCAACCGAGATTGGGTCATGACGGACCCTATAGGGTAGTAGGTCTGCGGTTCATTGATGAGCAATTTTGACTGTCTTAGAGGCGAAGCTGGGTTCTCCTCAAAACATTGAACTTGTAGCCTCATGTCTTACCTTTCCAACACCATAAATTTTGCTTGAATCGGAGTTCTATAACTCTATATATAGTTGAAAATCTAAAGAGAGGTCAGACGATACGGTTCAAAAACAAGACAAGAAACTGATTCGATGTCTAGACAAGATGAGTTGGATAGTAACAGTTCAATGTCTAGACAAGTAATGGTTTAAAAACAAGACAAATAACAGTTCAATGTCTAGGCGTAATAGTTCAATGCCTAGACGAGTAACGGTTCAAAAACAAGACGATAACAGTTCAAAAATGGACAGTAACGGTTGGACAAGAATGCAGTCCAAGTGTTTGTTAATGAGCGATTTTGACTATCTTAGAGGCAGAACTAGGTTCTTCTCAAAACATATAACTTGTAGCCTCATGTCTTACCTTTCCAACGCCATAAATTTTGCTTGAATCGGAGTTCTATAACTCCAGATATAGTTAAAAATCTAAGGAGAGGTCAGACAGTAACAGTTCAAAAATGGACAGTAACAGTCCAAGTGTTTGTTAATGAGTGATTTTAACTATCTTAGAGGCAGAACTAGGTTCTTCTCAAACATATAACTTGTAGCCTCATGTCTTACCTTTCCAACGCCACAAATTTCACTTGAATTGGAGTTCTATAACTCCGAGATATAGTTAAAAATCCGAGGAGAGGTCGACAAGTAATAGTTCAAAAACGAGGCGATAATAGTTGGACGGTGATAGTTCAAATATAAAGAAAGGAATGATAACTAGGATTGGACAAAGAACGACAAGTAATAATGAGTAAAATGAGAAAAATATAAAGTACTAAGAAATGACTGAAAGAAAGACTTATTGGTTGTTGATATGGTTATTATAAAACATATCCTTGAGTGAGGAAAATTTATGAGATAAACCTGTGATTTGCAAGAGGGACCACATACGTGGTGCAAAAGACAGCAGCCGGGGAGCACGAGTAGAGCTTCTATTGCGGGTAGGTGATTCACACCTATGCTATCTAGTTAAATTTCATGATTTAATATATTTTTGATGTGAAATGTGAATTAGCGAATGTATGTGTATTCAAGGTGAAAAGTTGTTATGTGAATTGCCAAGTGATGAAATTATCAACGACAAAGGGAATATGAGAAGTGTGATTTGAGGCATAAACTAGCATACATTGAGTGTATGTTAGGATCCGGGTAAGGGGATCACCATGTATTGTCTAGCATACATTGAGTGTATGTTAGGATCCCGGGTAAGGGGATCACCCTGTATTGGCTAACATATATTTAGTGTGTGTTAGGATCCCGAGTAAGGGGATCATCACGAATGGACTAGCATATATTTAGTGTATGTTAGGATCCCGGGTAAGGGGATCTCCACGTATTGGCTAACATACATTCAGTGTATGTTAGGATCCCGGGTAAGGGGATCACCATGTATTGGCCAGCATACATTTAGTGTATGTTAGGATCCCGGGTAAAGGATCGCCTTATATCGATTCCTATGGGGTGGTGATGACGATACCAGTGAAATTGGTATTGGTAATGTGATAAGCAAAAGTAATCACGTTGATCTTATAAGGTCTGGAATAAAGGTCGATAGTGGCAGAGGGAACGGTTATTAATAGTTTGAATAAGGAAGAGATTTTAATAAAAAAAAAACTAGAAGGGAGAAGTAAATGAAATATGATTGCATGTTACCCTGTTGAAATTATTAGATATTCATATTGTTATATTTATTGTGATATTCACCTTGCAATAATATGTATTTTGTTTCAGGATCATCGCATGCACGACAGTAGTAGATCCTAGCTTATGTTCCCTTCTTGAAATCTAGGTTCTAGGGAGTATACCCTTATATTTTGTAAACATGAAAAATGTTTGTATAACTTAATTTGTATAATAAATGTTTAAACTTGATTGGATGAATTTAACGTTGTAGTTTATATAACCATATTTCATGTCTATGTATTTATATTTATTTAAATTATCCATCCATAATGATATTTTTGTTATATAATGCATATCATAAATATTATGGTTGATAGGTGTGAGTATAATTATGGAATTGAAACCCAGGATGATTGGGTCGGGAATTAAGTTATGAGATGAGAACTGTTAGAAGTGTAAACAGGTTACATGTCGGTAACTTGGGACCTTCACGGTATAGGGGGACTCCGTCAAAATTCCGGTAGATGTTAATACGAAGACCATGAATATGTACATAAAAAAAAATTAACAACTGTGTTTTTCTATTAACATGAGATTGTTGTTTTATCCCAGAAATGGGGGATGTTACACGTGAGAGAAGTTCGTTGATGATGTTGGAGTCCCTAGGGACTGTTTGGGCTGTCGAATCCATGCGTCACCCGTGCTAGTAGTTTTGTT